>PVKZ01003729.1:0-116996 GCA_004027375.1 Macroglossus sobrinus | reverse complement strand
AAAGAAAAGAAAAGAAAAGAAAAGAAAAGAAAAGAAAAGAAAAGAAAAGAAAATTTGACCCATAACCAGAAGAAAAACTGAAGTAGACCCAGAAATGACAATGGTAATGAAATTAGCAGACAAGAACTTTAAAATTATTATTAGAAATATGATCAAACATAGGGAGAAAAACATGAACATAAAGAAAAAAATATATTTTTAAATAAAACTTATAGCTGAAAAATATGTCTAAAATGACAAATTTATTTGAATGAGATTTATAGCAAATTAAACACTGCAGAAAATATAATCAATAGCCTAAAAATATAATAATAAAAACTATCAAATTAACAAGAAAAAAAATTAATAACCACAAAGAAAAAAAAAGCTCCAGTGACCATTAAGTGTGCAACAAGTATGTAATTGCCTCTTTCAAAGATAGGAGAGAGAAAAGAAGCGGGGGGTAAAATTAAAGAAAAGATCCAAATATTTTCCAAATTTGAGGAAAACTATTTGTGATGAAAATTTTCCAAGTTAAACTCCAAGCAAGGTAAACACAAAGAAACCCATATCAACACACAATCAAGTGACTTAAAACCACTAATAAAGGATAAAAGCTTAAAATTAGAGAGTAAAAATTAATAGATGGAAATAAAATAAAAATTACCACTCAATTCTTTTTAGGAAAAATGTAAGTCAAAAAATAGAATGATATCCTTAAAGTGCAAAAAAAAACTGGCAATTGAATATGTCCAACAAAAACATACTTTCAAAAATAGATAAAGAGTTTTTAAACAACCAAAAGCTAGAAAAGTTGCTATCTGTAGACCTGCACTAAAAGAAATGTGAAAAAAAAATTTTCAGGCTACAGGAAAATGACACTAAACAGAAACATGGATCTACACAAAGGAATGTATTACACTGAAAATGGTAAATGTTAGGAGAAATATAGTTGCCTTTTTCATTTTTAAAATACCTTTAAAGAAATCTAAAAGCAAAAGTTATGACAATGAGTTGTGTGTTATGCAATATGTGTAGAAGAAAAACATATGACAAGATTTGTTGCAAGAACCATGCCACAGCCTTATAACCTAGCAATTCCACTTCTGGGTATTTATCCAAAAAAAATCCAAACACTAATTTGAAAAGATATATGTACTCCTATGTTTCCCACAGTGCTGTTTACAATAGCCAAGATACGGAAGCAACCTAAGTGCCCAACAGTAGATGGTTGGATAAAGATGATGCTGTACACATATACAATGGAACATGACTCGGCCATAAAAAAAAAAATCTTATCATCTGTGACAAGATGGATAAACCTAGAGTGTATAAGTCAGACAGAGGAAGATAAATACCATATGATCTCATTTATATGTGAAATCTAAAGAACAAAATAAATGAAAAAACAAAACAGAAACAGACTCATAGATATAGAGAACAAACAGATGTTTGCCAGATGAGAGGGGGGTTGGAGGAATGGGGAAAAGGGGAAGAAATTAAGAAGTACAAATTCTTAGTTACAAAATAGTCACTGGGATGTAAAATATACCATAAGAAATACAGTCAATAATATTGTAATGATTATGTATGGTGCCAAATGGGTACTAGACTAACTGGGGGTATCACTTTGTAAATTACATAAATGCCTATTTACTATAATGTACACTTTAAACTAACAAAATAATACTGAATATCGGCTGTAATTAAAAAATAAAAAATAAAATTTAAAAAAATTTTTTAAATAGCCTAAAATCTGTATTAATAGAAATTCCATATGAACTTTATACAGTGGAATATTAAAGATAAAAAGGAAAAGCTATTGTTACATGCAACAACATGTAAAATTTCAAAAGTATGCTGAGCAAAAGAAGCCAACACAAAAGAGTGTGTGCGTGTGTGTGTGTGTGTATGTGTGTGTGTGTGTGTGTGTACAAAATTCTATAATAGACTAAACTAATTTAGAATGACAGAAAACAAACCAGGGGTTGTCTAGGGTCAAGACCAGCATAGTGTTAACTGCAAAGTAGCCCTAGGGAACATTTCAGAGGCAATGAAAATGTTTTATATTGATTTGAGTGGTGGTTACATAAATGTACACATTTATCAAAATTCATTGAACTGTATACTTAAAATGGGTTCAATTTATTATATGTAAATAACTCAATAATTTGATTTTTTTTTCCTAGTATCTAAAAGGTCCTTACTGCCTCTCCTCATCCCATTTTTCAGTGGGGGAAGCTCAAGACCAGATAGATGGAATGGCTTCATAAATGTCATATTGCCCCTTTTAAGCATCTCTGAGAGTGGTATCTAAAACCTTTATATAGAGCACCTTGCATTTTATAGCCAAGTATGGAACAACAGAAAAAGGATAAAATGGATCAATTATTCTAGAAAATGATTTTTTTACAAAAAGAAACAAAAATATTGAAAAAGCCTTGGGTTCTGTTGGGTTGGCAAAAAAGGGTTTTGTTTGTTTGTTTGTTGATGTAAGATTGGAGAAGATTGTTAGACCAATTTGATACAAATTGTCATGACCAATTAATTCTTCATGTTGCTTCTTCCTTCCTGAGTTCCCCCCCAAAAAATAACTCATGTTCAGAGTCATTTATTTTTTATTTTGAGGTATATTTCAAAATAGGCCTTCTCGTCTTCTAAACAAAATATTTCAGTACAGCATAAAGATGTTTTCAATTTACTTTAAAATGATTTGGTAAAAACAAATGTACATATATTTATACACATATTTATACATACATGGAGAGAGAGAGAAAGAGGAATGGATAAAAATGGCAAAACAGTAACAATCTGTAGATTTAAAGATTGTTTTAAATAAAATATTAGAAGTGGCCAAGGTCAGAGCAGGAAAAGATGAACCAGCAGAAGATAATTTATTCATTAAATACCTAAGTTAATTGCAAAAGAAGGAATATAAGGAGTAGGAGGGGGAGGAAAACGAGGGGGAGGACAGGAAGAAAAACAGGGAGGGAAGCAGGCATATTTCCCACAGAACTGAAAAGCTCTTATTCTTCTTATAAGCATTTGCATTCTGCCACAATTCTTTCTAAAAATAGTGGCCACAGATACCATGAGATTAGATTAAATTGTTTTCCAGGAGGAGACTGGCCTGTCAACTCCTAAATTGCAGAATCATAGAGGACTATTTCTGTGCTCTTATTGAAGGTAATTAAATAAATGCTTTGGTGCTTTCCCAAGTGGATTTAGAAAACGCTCATTTCCATGACGTGGATAAGTGTACCATTTTTTGTTGTCTTCAGCTCTAGGAAGTCTGCAGTGCTATCTGTTAGAACCTCACCACTGGTGGCTGTCAGCCCATATTGGAAGGGGTGACAGTCAGACTGACTGTGAAGGAGTGGCCTTGCAGATCATCCCTGAGCTCATCCTGGCCCCAGCCCAGTCCATTTCTGGGAAACAAAATAAAACAAAAGGAAAGTCTTCTTAAACAATAGGGTTGTTTGGGGAGAGTCTGGAGAATAAAGGCTAGAGAAGCCAAACATTGATAAACTTAATTAAATTTCTAATGAAAACAGAAGCAGCCTGTAGTGATCACTCTCTGTAACGGAGACTAATATTCCAATTAGGCTAATTCATCCCCTGATGCTCTAAACATGGTTATAGGTTTAATCCATATTTCTTCATCTGTCAACAATAGCTTTCCATCATTTTGGAAGTTCTAGTTTCAGTATAAAAAGCAAGAGCTCTGGTCTCCTCAGTGATTCATGTATGGCAGAAGTCGCCGGGGTGCTTTCATTACAGCATGGTTGATTTTCTCTCTCTTCCCTTCTCTGAGGTACCAGGATTTCTCTGTATCTCTCTCAAAAGTCCTGTTTCAGATACCATTGATCTTGTTTTTGCTTCTTCCTGCCAAGTTATTTGTCTTCCAAAATTTAAAAATAAAATAAATGCAGCAGAGAAATGTTTCATTCTTTTTGCTGCCCTAAAGTTTAGGCAACAGCAATAAACTATGGCTAATTATTAACACAATAGAGCCAGTTGTACTCAACAGAAGGCACGGTACTCTCACAGGGTGCCAAAGGCACAAGTTACCCCGCTGGCAGCCACCAAAAATAACTCGGGCAGCTGCAGTACGAGGAATAGGCATGGGACTAGGAAGTCTGAGTTTGCATCTCAGCTCCTTCACTTACTACCAGCAGAAGTTACTCAATATTTCTGAGCCTATAGTTCCTCATGTGTAAAATTAGAATAAGAATTTTCTCAGGTTCTGTTGTATGGATTAAATAAAACAAAAGAGCTACTTTTTGTTGCTTATTCCTAGATATCTAGGACAGTGGAAACCACTTTACATATATTATTTCATTTAATCCTCTCAAAATCCCTTTGAGAAAAGGAAATTACTGTTTATAGAAAGAGAAAAACTGTGCCCAAGTTCATAAGCAGAACCAAGATGAGAACTTGAGTCTGTAGGATTCCCATGTCTGCTGTCCCTTCGACCAACACTTCCTTGATATGGTCCACTACAGAAAGGCCAAAACTGCAGACTTTTTTGAAAAGCAGTTTTATTATATTCAATTTCACACATTTACTTGAACTAATCATTCTTTAAAACTTTTCAAACAGGAACCTTTCTCGATATGCTCTCATGAACACATAAAAGTCATTTGTAATGAGCACATTGTTTATACGGCAATGGTATTAGGAAGTGCTTGAAAACAGTTTGTTTTCTTAATTAGATTAAACAGGCTTCCTGCAATCATCCTTACTTTATTGATTTACTTAATGAACCTTTTTTTCATAGATAGTACAAATGTAAATTTCAGCTTGGCCTGTGAACAAATTATCTTAAAGTCTGAATCAGTGAGGCCTGGATTAATGAGGCTTTACTCTATATTGCTAGTGAGGCACTGAGATTTATTATGTTAAAATAGTCATAATGAGAACAATTCTCCACATGCTGCTAAGGAAGATGGCCTTGCTATGGTCACTAAAGAAAAAATTGCTTTCCTCCCACTCCCACTCAGGTTACCTGAAGTGGCTGCCACTTTGTCAAGTACAGGCCCAGCTAGAAGCAAAATGGAGGAGCTAGGAATTGAGGAAAACAAGGAATAAGCCAGTCCTTTCGAGAAGGAAGGGTTAAAGACAGGGCAGCCAACAGGAGCTAAAAGCTGTGTAAGGGCCACAGGAAGAGGAACACAGCCTGGAGATCAGTGGTTCTGGCCACAGTGTATTAAGCCTTAAAGTTAAAGCAAGATGTCGCAGGTGGGATTTGCAGGTGCTCAGAGCCAAGTAGCAAGGCAAGCAAAAATGTCACTAGGATTTTTGTTGAGGGTAACCGAAGTAGTCTCACTAATGCCATAGAAAAGAAGATGGACATATGAAGACAGCAGTGCTCCCCAAGCTTGCCGGGGTGGCCCAGTTGCAGCAGCTCTCAAGAGTAGCCAGCTGAGGTTTCTGTGGTTCTAAATTACCAGCCCCACTAAGGCATGCCCACCTTCTGGGGAACTTTAGAGGCACCTGTAGCAGATCCAAATGATCTGAACACCCCAGATCTCATTCACCTACTTATTCTCACCTCTAGGACATGGTCTAAGGACTACACAAGACCACTGGCCCAAGACACTGGCATTAAGAATCTAGTTGCTCAGAGAAATAAAAGCTATGTAAAAAGACAGACATTAATTAATACTAGTTAACCATTCATTGGCTGTTGTCTTTGTGCCTGGTAGTGTGCTAAGCATTTACAAGCATTGCTTAACTCTCACAACCAGCCAAATGTATAAAGTACTACTGGATCATTTTAGGTATGAAGATGCTAAAGCTTACAAATTTATAACTTATCACACTACCAGTAAGTGGCAAAGCTAGAGTGGGAGGCTGGCACAGTGAAGCATGCTGCTGAGGAGAGATGAAGGATCTGAACGTCAAATAATCCCAATCACATTTAAGGAGCCAGTGAATAACTGAGCAGACATGGCAAACTTCAGGAATTTGAGCATAAAGGAAAATTCAGAGCATAAAGGAAAATTTGTGTTGTCCTCAGACACCTGTGTCAGGGAATCATGAATGGCAAGCGACTGGTATGATCCAGAGTTGAAGGTTTGACCTAATTTGACAAAGTATTGTTTATCTCAAGGCAGGACCATGAAGATGAGGCTAGACTCTGTGGCTGAAGGACTGAAGTGATACCTGTGTCCAACTTGTCCAGCTGATGCCAACTAGGCATGGGTACGAGAAATCCCAACAGGTAATGCCAGAAAGCTTCTTCCTACATGTAGAAAATAAGCTGCCACCACCATAATCTATAAAAACATCATCATCCCTTGGGGTAATAAAATGCTTTATGCGAGGTAGAGTGATGGTAGAGAACTTGAGTTCCATTGTCACTCAGACCTAGGCTCAAATCTATGTTGTGCCAATTAGTCATTAGTTATATGACATTAGACAAGTAACTTAACCTCTTAAAGCTCTGTTTTCCATCTATAAAATAGGGTACTCAAAATAGTACTTGACTTCATAAAGTTGTCATAAAGATTAAAATAAATCATGTATACAAAATGCTTAGCCAAGTGCCTGGTACACAGTGCTCATAAATGCTAGCTGCTATTATTATTTATGCTTTTAACAACTCTTTTACATTCACAGTTTTATTTGAATTGGCAAAATCTGGTATTAGACTCAGCATACAAATATGAGGGCATGTATAAGATATCAAAATTGTCTTGCTTGTTTCTGTTCTGTTCTTCCAGTAACTAATATTTTCAAACAGAGCTGGCAGGCCAAAAAGAGCATGTCAGTGACTATTTACGGTTTTCTCTGCCCAGGTAGAAAGGACAATCATGAAGACATCATTCACTGAACTTTTAAAATTTTTCAACAACTAAGGACAATAACCTTATATTTTGAACTGTCTCTGAATATAGATGCTGAGTAAACTCAAGGGAGAAAACTCAAGTTGGCCCTCAGAATTTCTGAGTCCTTATCTTCTTAGTACTTATAGCTTAGCAAAATTTAGAACAGGTCCCTTAGGCATGTCAATTGACACTTAGAAATAACTGACTTATGTTGATACTATATTAAGATAAACATGAACTGTCTCTCTAACATCTTGTAAACTATTTGAGGGCTAAAACTTTGACTTATACTCTCTGCACTTTCCCTAGAGCATCTCGAATAGTGTTATATGCATAAGAAGTGCCCAATAAATATGTATTGATTCATAAGAGAGGGACTCAATATTCAGAAAACATATGCAACTTTGTCAAGATGGAGGGGTCCTGTGAACCTTTTGTTTATCCATTCCTAAGAGCTCTGAGTAATTTGGATGTGTAATTAAGAATTTTATGGGCATACGCATAAATAATCAGGGTGCTTTTCCAATTCCTAACTCAACTGTACTAGAGAATAATGTACTGTGTAAGGATGCCTAGCCAACATGAAAATATAGGCCTCTGGGCCTGAAGCGCCTAGGTCTCAACACATATACAGCAATTTCTCTGCACCACCATCATGGATAAAAAGAAAGAGAATGGTATCCTTAAGTACTTACCAAACAACAGCTCCAGGCATCTCTGATGTAACTGTCGCAGTGAGTAACTCAAAAGGCAATAGAATCTCTTTGCCTAGATGTGGGTTTAGAACTACTGGCACAGTGTAAAAGAATAGGTGAGTATTGGGGACCCTTTCCAAATCCACTATTTTATTATTTTCTCATTTACTGAAGACTACAGAAGAGAGTCTGGCACCAAAAGCAAAGCATCAAATACAATTAAACACCTGAGAGTTGATATTTTAAAAAGAACCATTTGGCAACTTCTATTACTTGCTTGTTGACAGTGTAAACTTTGCTTGGCAAGTTGAAAAGCTATACCAAACAAACCCTATCTCTGGCAATTAGAAGCACTTAAATAAGCTAATATAATCAATTATGTCTTTTAATTTGCCAGACAGCATTTACAGGTTTTAATTTTCTGCTGTTACACCTTCCAAATTATCTTCAGGTGGTGTTTAGAATCTAATGGGAAAACTGTATTGCAGTTGCATTGATATTATCTAGGCCGAATTCCTCATGCCCGCTACCCACCAGACCAACATCCCTGTATCCCATACTTATAGGTGAAATGATTATATAGTGAAAAAAAAAAGTCATAGGTGTTAACTTAATTTTCTTATTTCATAACTTTCATATCATCCTCTTGCCAGTTTTCCCACAGTTATCTAAAAATCAGTTGTAAGAATGATAAAATCCAAATACAGAAAAATATTATTTAAAAGAAACACATAATGCAAGAATAGAAAAAAGAAAGAAAAAAAGAAAGAAAGAAAAAAGAAAGAAAAAAGGAAAGGAAGGAAGGAAGGAAGGAAGGAAGGAAGGAAGGAAGGAAAAGAAAGAAAGAAAGAAAGAAAGAAAGAAAGAAAGAAAGAAAGAAAGAAAGAAAGAAAGAAAGAAAGAAAGAAAGAAAGAAAGAAAGAAAGAAAGAAAGAAAGAAAGAAAGAAAAAGAAAAAGAAAAAAGAAAAGAAAAAAATTAGAAGACTGAATCTCTTATCATGGCCTGATAAGAAAGTTTCCTGGTAGGAAAAAAAGTTAGATGTAGGATTTTAGTCAGCATAAAATAGATATGCTGACCTATTAGCTTTAAAGTGCTAATACTAATTAGATTAAAATATCATAATGGTTCAGGAGATAATGGAAGATGTGAATAAAGGACAACTGTCCCCCACAAAAGAGAAACTACTCCTTAACTGAGGGATAAAGTCCACAAATAATTCTCTTCCTATGTCTGAAAAGTACTAGAGTTCACATATAATAAACAGTAGTGTTTTCCCATGTGACATCAGAATTAATTAATCATATAAATGTAAAGAGCAGCCAACTGCTTAGAAAACTGCAACCAGATGAATGACAGAAGTCCCTGGTAAAATCGAAAATCATAAATAAAAGAAAGAGAGAATTCATCAGTATTTTTCATGGACTGGAAAGCACCAATATGTTTGGCTTATATAATATTTAAGTCTACTCAACAGATATTTTATTGACTAAGTTACAACACTCAAGGGCCCATAGCAGTCAGTCTGTATCATCCCCAGAAGATTGTCAACTGTTTTTGTTCATTATGAAGTAGGTACTAAAAAGGTAGCTTATTCAGCTTTATGTATAATTGACAAAGCTTAGAAACAATCAAGATTTTCTTCAGTAAGTGAATAGATTTTTTAAAAAAAATTGTGGTACATCCAGATAATGAAATATTATTCAGTGCTAAAAGGAAATGAGCTATTAAGCCATAGAGACATAAAAGAACCTAAGTGAAAGAAGCCAATCTGAAAAGGTTACATACTGTATGATTCCAAGTACATGACATTCTGGGGAAGGCAAACTGTGAGAAAGTAAAAAGATCAGTGGTCGCCAGGGATTGGGGATGGGGGCTGAAATGAATAGGTGGAGCACTGAGTGTATTTAGAGCAGTGAAAATGCTCTGCATGATATTTTAATGATAGGAACATATAATTATACATTTGTCCAAACCTATGGAATCTATACCACCAAGAGTGAACCTTAATAGAAACTATGGACTTTAGGCAATACAAATTCATCTACTATAACAAATATACCACTCTGGTGAGAAATGTTCATAATGGGCAGGGAGTATATGGAAAACCTCCATACCTTCCTCTGAATTTTGCTGTGAACCTTAAACTGCTCTTAAAAAAAATTAAATCTTAATTTAAAAAAAAAAAAAAGTAGGGTGTAAACTTAAATTGCCCAGCATCTTGCTTGGAAGAAAAAGAGTGTCCTAGAGAAAAAAAAAAAATCTCCGAACTCAATTAAAAACACCTGAAAGAGAAGGAAGTCTGAAGTTTCAGAATCTGAGTTCCAATGTCATTATGCCTAGCCAGGTGACCTTAAAAAGTTTCTCTAATCATTATGGAGTTTGTTGTTATTAAGGGCCCTTCTAGCTCATATTTTCAATGTGGAGTACATAGGATTCTGACCACTGAAAAGCTATTATCCATTTTCCATATTATTTGTTTTTATTTTCATTTAAAGCTGTCTTTTTAAAGTTTGATTAGTCAGAACCCATCTCACCTTCTGAATGCACTGATGAAATCAAGTTTTTGAACCTAATGAGGAACACTAGACAGCCATCACAAAGTCAAGCTGGAGGAGTTCACTAGAAACCTCAGCAGGAAACAAATAGAGCAGCCTTGGGAAACCTTCTGAATTAAGCAGGAAACTGTAGGAAATGTTTGACATAAGTTATATGTTATGCAATATATGTGTGTGTGTATATATGTATGTATGTATGTGTGTGAGCATATATATAATGTTATAGTGTGAATATTTGTGTTCCCTCAGAATTCCTATGATAAAATCTTAACCCCCCAAAATGATAGTGTTAGGGGATGGACTTTTGGGAGGTGCTTAAGTCATGAGGGTGGAGCTCTTATGAATAGAATTAGTGCCTTAAAACAGAGGCTCCAGAGAGCTCCCTAGCCCCTTCCATCATATGAGGACACAGCAAGAAGGAGCCAGTTATGAACCAAATAGAAAGCTCTCATCACATGACCATGCTGGCACCTTGGTTTTGGACTTCCCAGCCTCCAAAACTGTGAAAAATAAATTTCTGTTGTTTAAGCTACCCAATCTATGATATTTTGTTATAGCAGCTCAAACTGACTAAGATATATGACATACAGTATATATAATCATTTTAGAAGATAATCATAATATATATGAAATCTGAAAAGTGAGAAAAAATATAAAGAAAAAAGTTATCATTTGCTTACCCATAAATAATCACTATTAACATTTGTTACATATCTATAGTCTTTGTTATGTATATGTACATTTAAAAATATTTTTTATTAAAATATAGCTAACTTAAAATATTGTGTATACTTACAGGTGTACACTTATATGTGCTTTTTAAAAAACACATTGAGATCTGTTCTATTGACTTTTTTTCTTTTTCTCTTAATAAAATATTACAAGCACTTTCCCAGAGCATTAAAAAATTTTTTGAGATCATTATTTTTAATGATCACACAGTATTCTGGATATAGATGCACCATAATTTATTTAACCAACCCCCTACCGTTTGACATTTAAGTTGTTTCCACTGTTTGCTATCATAAAAAATGCTGTGATTAATATCAACATACATAAATCTTTGGGTATATCTCTTATCATTGCCTTAAGATAAATTCCCAGACATGGAATTACTGGGTCAAAGGCTACTAATGTGTTTAAGGCCTTTGGTACGTATTGCCAAATTACTTTCCAAGAAGCTTGTTCAAGTTTACAGGCCCACCAGCTATGTAGAAAAGCACCGAAGAATTTTAATAAATTCTTGGTATGGTTAAAGGACTCCCAACACTTATTAGAGAGGAAAGGCATTAATTTAAAAGGCATGCAACCCATACAACCTATTCACACATGGAATTAATTCCCAGGGAACCTGGTTTCAGGTACTCTATTTTAGTGGGTGGCTTATTTTAAATATTGATACTAATGGATTATCAAATCCACTATGTGAGATATGTGAGATTTTGAAAGTACTCTGGCTATGACTTATGTTTATGCCTTGAGTTTTTCTCTCCATGAACACATTTTGCTTTTATAAAGAAAATTTATAGAAAAATATTTTTTAATTTGCTGAAAATATTTTATAGTTAAATTTATAGAACTGAATTCTGTCCAGAAAATAAGATACATCTGTTTTCATTTAAAAAGCCAAAGTCAGAGCAATACCTTGCAACTCATTTACTCTCTTGACTCTTGTAGATGGCAGAAATGAATCCAATGGTAATATTACTGTTTTCCAAGTAGAGAAGGTGAAAACCAGAGATGTCAATGGACTTTGCTAAAAGCACAAGAAATAGTGGAACCACCACAAAACTCCAATTTCTTATTGTATTATTGTATTGTCATACATTCTATCACACTTTTGAAGAATCAAAACCCAAGATAGAGCAATACCTGTGTTATACACATTCAGGAAGGTCTTTTCCAAGGTGATGGACAGCTGGCAGGAGCAGATGGCTGGGAGGGGAATGCTCCAGCCAGGGACTCTGAAGGACAGATGGGTCACAACGCCCTGAGTTACTCAACCACATGCTCAGCAGTCCACGGGCATTAGGAACCTTGAAGAGGCTACTTCTGTCATCTGGCCTGGTGTTTTAAAATGTATAGCCACACAGACCTCAAATGCAATCAGAAATTGGGTGTCCAAATGGAAATGGGACTGGTTCTCTAGCAAGATCCAAACAAAAATAATTAAATTAGTGGTTGACACAACTTTGAATACAATGCTGCCTTTGCATAAGTGTCCTGCCGCCTATTTCTGCATGTCAAAATTCTAGCCAGTTCTTTATGTTCACCTTAAATATTGTCTCTTTCCAGATTTCCCAGGCAGAAGTAATCTCTCCCACCCCTGGTCTCTCAAAGTCCTTCACCTCTATCTATCTTTACACTTAGTATTTCCTACCTTGTAATAAAATTACTTATACACATGCCAAGCCCTGGCCTCAATGAGCTGGCAATCTAGTTGAAGAGATTGCTGCCTCTTTTAACTCACATGCTCTACAGCATTTTGCACAATATATCTGAGCAGAAGCTGTTCGATAAATATTCCTAGAATAACTGAATGAATGAAAATGTATTATGTAGCCATTTCCTGCCAATGCTATTAAGTAGCTCAAATACTAATCAACAAATCTCTTGAACTTTTAAAAGTTGCTTCATGAAACCAGAGGTGAATTATCATCTCAACATAAATTTCCCCTAAAACACAAAACTTAATTAGTCCAGCTTTAAATTTTTATTTTCATAAATTTAAAAAAAAGTAATACCAAAGAAAAGATGAGAAATGATTGATAGCATATTACACTAACAAATTCATCATTCTGAGATGTTTTCCATCTGGTTTAAAAATAATCAGGTTCTCAGCATTATAAATATTAAGTTTCCCATACTTGTCCAAGAGGGCCCAAGTGTGATAGCTTAGAGACAGTATTGATGGTGGAAAAGAAGATACTGCTTATATAAAAATTATGTTTCTTCTAGAAAGTTATTAATATCCATTCCTTCTTTTAATAGAACTAGCTTTCCAATGGCTTAGCAAAGCTTTATCTCTTCTGCAGGAGACGGGGAGCTCAGAGTGGTTATCTCGAAAGAGTTAAACAAAGCAATATATTATATTTAAATTATAGGACCTTTTTGAATAATTTTTAAGTAAGAACCTTTTAAATTTATTATATCAGATGGAATGTGTTTGTAAAGGTAAACACCTGGTCAAGCACACAACTAATAGGAATGTGCAGACAGAACCGGCAAAGAAACAGACCCCATAATGCATTCAGCCACATTCAGTGTGTTAGAAGAAACACACATGTAGTGCAAAACCTGTGGGATCATGGGACCAGAGCTACTGGAAGAATAGTACTCAGGAGACATCAGCACAGAGCTGGGACAGGCAAGTTTAGTATGGGCAAAAAGCTGAGCAGAGGCTTTTCGTAGGGAAGAAGTTGTATTTGCAGCTCTCCTTTGTAACAATAATCTGATGTGAGCAAGATAATTATGTAATATAGAACAGACCAATCAAACACATTTTATACAATGAGCACTCGTAAGCTGAGTATGAAGATTATGGAAAATTGCTAAAGCCACAGGAGCATTGGGTAGAAAATCAGTAAAATATCACATCTCTAATAACATTAAGTCAAAGGAAAAGCCACTCTATATCCACAATCCTTATGTGCTGAGGAAAAGCAATACGGCATAAAGAAGTAAAGGACTGGAATTCAAGAGCCATGGGTTCAATTCCTAGTCCTGTTACTAACCACCAGGAATATGTCTTCATCTTTTAAAGTGACTCTTTGTTAGTTATGAGTATGTTACAGGAGAATATCAGAAAACCTTAATGAATGCACAAGGTAGTTCCTTAAGAACTCAAATGCATTGAAACCTAAAGTATTATTACTAAAATCATCTTTGAGAGATGATTTACAATTCCAGGTTTTCCTTACTTCCTTTGCTAGAAAATGGTAGAACTGGTTATAACTAACAGCTGTCCAGACAACTGTAACTAGAACAATGTTTTCTCTGAAATAACAATGGGAAAAGTATTTTTATATTAAAAAAAAAAACATTTATGCTGTCAGTCTAATAATACAGCTCTAGTTTCTTAATCCAGAGGTTTTCAAACTCTTTTCATGAAATTTCATGGTTTCCAAGAAACTTGCCAAAATTATAGGATAGAAGCCTCTAGAAATTGCTGACTTTTTTATACAATATATTTAAGTGAAGGTATATGATCAATTTTTTAAAATACTATATAGATGTGAATAGATTTTTGCTTGTGTATGCATGCGAACACTCTTATTTATATTTTAAAAACCCAGTGTAATTTTAGCTTTTTTACTTGCATCACTTCTCATGGGATAAGAACAGTGCATTAGAGATTCCTACTGTTAGAATATCTGTCAATTTCTCATCTATATACTGCAATTTTAGCCTTAAATATTTTGACATGGTGTTAGTTGGACAAAAGTTTAATAAGTTTTATCCCCTTTTACCAATATAAACTATTTGTTTTGGTTTCATGTAATGCTTTTTGATTTGAATTCACTCTTTTCTAATATTAATAGTTAGGACTGCTGGCTTTGTCATTGTTAGTGTTTGGTTCAGGAGATTTTTCTCTGTTTTCTATATGCATGTATTCACCTGCCTGATTTAATCAGCTTTGCTTATTGATTGATATTTGATTGATTGGAGTTATGTTATTTTAAGTCTGCCCCTGTTATATAATCTGAGACATTTTGTTTTAAGGGAATTTATTCCATTTATCCTCACTTTTACAGAAACATGTTAAGTCAATTTTTCATCTTATTTTATGTTACTGCTTCTGGTTTTGTACTTCTAGTTGTTATCTTTCCCTTGTAGTCTATATTATCTTAGTGTCAATTTTTTGCTCCATTCTGATAATGTTTCTTCATGTCTTGTCCTAGATAGAGGACGTCAGTTTGGGACACTATCCTCTGTAGACCAGCCATTCCTGTTCTTACGAAGTTAATAATTCACCCCTCAGCTTTAATTGAAAAGTTTCTAATTCATTTACAATGCAGTTTTCAAAATGAGGTTTAGTATGCAACACTTAATAACTCAAATGCCTTATCAAACTGTCCCCACTTGGAACCTAGACTCTACGCTGGGATTTGAGAGAGCCAAGCTCAGACATTGCAGGACAGTGTCTCAAGCTCAGACATCAAAATACTACTGACACTACAGTCTTGAGCAGCACTTCACAGTTTATGAAACACATCCATATGCTTCATTCCACTTCATCTGGCAACATCTTTAGAGAGGATCTGCATCTGCCTGTAATTAATAAGAACCATGGGTTGCTGTTCTCCCATCTCACCTTGGAGGTGGCAGCATCAGTCTACCGCAGACCGAGGCCTCTGGCCATAGACTGTACATTATACAGCACTAATGATGCAATTAATTCCTACATTAGCTGACACATCATTTCTTAAAGCAAAAATGTCCAAGTTGAAACTTAAAAAAAAAATAGTTGAAAAGGCAAAGCTGAGGGCCCTCTCAAAAGGACTGTACAAAGAGTCTTAATTCATTCCCAGCTTCTGCCTGTTATATGGACAAACACACTGCTTTAATCTCTCTCTACCAGCCCTCATACACAGTGGTCAAGAGGCCACTTTATTAGAGTTTCTTTTTTCGTCATTGGTTGTGAAAAAGGTTACGGGTACAAATACCTCACAGCCAGTATTAAAAGGACATACTGGCAGGAAAAAAAATTATATAGTCAGTCTTGCTAAATTAGTTTACCTAAAATTGTATGTGTGAGTGATTTTAATCAAAATCTAATTTCCCCTCTTTTTAGAGTAACTGAAATGAGATTTTTCTAATTTACTTTTTGCGGTTCAAGTTTCTCATAATTCTTCTATGGTCGTGACAGCACCGTGAACGCGTCTGCTGCTACAAAGCATTAAAAAAAAATTAGATTTTCAAATTGATGTGCTAAATTAAAAATGTTTAATGTTTCTCATCAAAAGGCATAGGAATATGCAAGGGGCCTTCAGTATAGTTAAAGGCACAATATTTTTTTCATCTGTTTCTTTAATTCATAACCCAGGGCAACTGTACTATGAAAATTAACAAGCTACAAGTACAGAAATTCTTGTAAACTGTGTCCTCCAAGAAGATTTCTTTTAATTTTCTTCCCTCCCCTGACATGGTGACCTCAAGGATGTCATAATAAAAATGGATTATGGTGCCTTGGGTTTGTTTTTTGTTCATTTGCTTGCTGCTGCATATGGTGTGACTTTTTGTTTTTTTGTTGTTGTTTTTTTTCTTCTGCTCCAGTTGGAGTTTGCCAGATGTTATTAGGGCTTTTGAGCCTCTGAGTAATTGTAATTCTCAGGCTTGGCTAGCTAATTCCAATGATTTAGAAAATCATATTACTTCTATAAATTGACTCCAGTTGTTATATTAAAATCGAAGCTTCTGCCCTTAGTAGATGTCTCCTGCCTAGCATGGGGCATGGCTGAACATTGCCCATCAGCCAAGTATACACACTCTGGAAGATGACTCAGCAGATGAAGAGTCTGGGGAAGGGTTCTGAGTATGACTGGTACTCAACTTTTGCATGCATTAGATTCTCCCCCAGGAAGCATGTGAGAGTTCAGGACCACGTCGAGCTATGAAATTGAAGTTTATTTATTTTTGAAATAATGATGGATAAAATCCAGTATGATCTCAAATATTACATCCTTCTTTACTTTTTTAAAATATAAGTACAAGTCCCAACTAGGGACAAGGCAGTTACTTTTATATGGCCCCTCTTTTCATCACCTCTTGCATGGATAGTTAAAGAAACTGGGTCTCCAGAAAAAGGAATGGATTTGCCTAAGGCCACACAATAATTCCCAGCAGAGCCAGCCTGAGGACCTAGCTAACCTGGTATCCAGTCCAGTTTTCTCTCTATACCATGGAAATACTCTCTTGCCCCCACGAAGAAAAGAGTCCGTTGGAGCCTGGTTTTGTTCATAGTAAAAACATCAGTCCCAACCCCACAAACAAGCATGCACATGCTTGTTACCATTTGATGTTGAGTAACCTCAGCCATCCCTCTTGATCAGAAAAGGAAAGAAAAGAAAAGGCAAAAACCATGGCTCCTTCGGCCCCTGGATGACCAAAGCTTTCAACACATTGTTCTAAAGACACTGAGACTTTTGAGCAGCCCTAGTTCATCTTTTTCTCCTCTCTCTCCTATCTCTACTTTATTAAACCTTATCAATTTCCCTTTTTTTTTTTTTTTGCCAGATCACTTCTCTTCCTTAGGTGAAACTGAATCTTAATGGGATCTCCAGATGAGTACAGCCCTGCTGTAGAGAAGCTAGGCAAGACATTAACTTTCTAGGTAATAAGGTCTTAATCCATCTAAAGAGTAAATGACTCCAGAAAACACCTACCTACAAACTCAGATAGTGGGGATCTTGGCTGCTATAGTCTGGGGGAAGAACTATGAGAAGTCATGCTGGCCTTGATCTGCCTTGGGTCACACTACCACAGGCCATGGGGTCTGACTTTGCTTCTCTGTCAACAGGTAAAGCAACGGGTCATAAATGTTCGTGTTACCACTCTCTAACAGCATTGGAAGTGATGAAGTTATATGGAGAGATCAGCACAGACTGTATTCATGGAATGTGGTCAAAGCAATCTAGTTCATTAGTTGTCCTCCCTTTATGTGGTCTATCAGTTAATGCTGCCCTGAGTCAGATCCTCTATCTCCTCAAGTCACTCCCAACAACTGTTTAATTTTTGTTTCAAAAAATCCCATTATTCTTTCTCTCTACTTATAGAATTTTCATTATATTGTTATGCAGTTTTGTGTTTTCTAATAAGTTTGTAAATTGTTTGCTTTGTAGAAGCTCCAATTAAACCAAGTAATACTATTTTAAGGTCATTTCTCTCTTGGCATAGGTTAAGTCTAATGAAAAGATTGTGCCTTTTACTGTCACCAGTGCTGAGAAGATGATAGGCCTCTACAGAATGTGGTAGATATTGGAACCTGAGAATAAAGGTAAAAACAATTTAGAAATATAATTATGAAAGAATTATTCTCTTCTACCAGGTTCAAGCAAACTCCTAAAAGTAGGGCTATGTCTTATTCATCTTTATTCCGTTCCTATAATTTATCCATGGTAAGTATTTGTAAATAGTTAATGACCTAATAAAGAACTCAAATGCCTGGTTGTCAGTGACCATCAGCTATGCCCTAAGGTGCAATGTTTTGCCCCACAGAGATTAGTGCTTCCTTGTCTTGAGAAACCCTGGAGCTGAGAAATCCTATGGGACAAGATAACAAGGGGCCTGAGGTTCTAGTAGGTACTGAGATAGGTAGGACCCTGAGGGTAAGGAGTTGGAGGGATGGCCATTGACTCACTGAATAATAGAGGTTCAACTTCAAAGAATCACTTGGAGTTTTCCACATAAACTTGTACTTTGAGCTGAACCAGACAAGGAAGCAAAACTTCTGAATCAATGACATGAACATAAAGACAAATTCTGCAGAGACTTCAGGATTCCAGGGCTGAGTAATGATGCTTACATAGAAGAAATATGCATCCAGGAAAATGGTGTAAATACCAACTCATCATCGTTCAAAACACCATAAATATCACTTCCCTTTAAATGTTGAGAAAAATATGAGTTTAGTTTTACCTTTGTACCAACAAATTTTACATAGAGTATTATATAAAGAAAAGTCTGATGACAAAGGTATTTATGACACCGCTTTAAGGAACAAACTGTTTTTAAGCATTTTAAAAGCTCGCACTGATGTATAAACAATAAAAGTTAATTACATATCATTGTGATACATTCACACAAAGATCTATATTTGGCAAAACATCCTGGCAACATTTTGTTAGCCTAGCATATTTACTGTGCCCATTTGAAAGTAATAAAAATGGCATTTCTGAAAAAGTATCCCATAATTCAAACTATTCACTGCCCCCTCTGTGAACACAAACCAGGCAGATTTTACTATAAATCTTGAAAAATTCTCTGTCTTATAAAGTGCTCCTCACTGATGCCTTAGATAGCTTAAATACAGGAGTTGGGAAGTGTTAACTAGTACCAGAGTTTTAGACTATTAGAACTAAATAAGCAAACTGTGATCACTCACTCTACCCTCACATGATACTGATAAAGAAGTTATCTCAAAGATGTCCAATATTTTGCCCAAAGTCAAACAAATGATAAGTTGCAGAGTTGGGACTTGTAGCCCTATGCCTCCTGCCTCTGAAACTACTAATTCAGAAGATTACATTTCTAGGGCTTTAT
The DNA here is from genome assembly GCA_004027375.1 of Macroglossus sobrinus. Taxonomy (NCBI): domain Eukaryota; kingdom Metazoa; phylum Chordata; class Mammalia; order Chiroptera; family Pteropodidae; genus Macroglossus; species Macroglossus sobrinus. The sequence goes on along the minus strand of PVKZ01003729.1, from coordinate 97,671 downwards.
GCTGCTCTTTTAATCTGTAACAAATAACTCTGGAATAACAGAAGCTTGCTGTGAAACAGAGATTCCCACTGACTGCAGTATACTAAATGTACAATGATATTGTCTGCCCTGTTCTATTCTTCCATAGAACAGCTAGACATAGTGTATTTCCTCTTTTCTAAAGTATAGAATGTGTTTCTATACTCACTATGAGCCTGTTTTGTGGATGCATCCAATCATACAGAGGAAACTTTCTTTCTTGCTTTATAGTTACATGGGGAGATAATTTTTTTTTTTTCAAGCTAGCCCCAAAGCAATCAGTTGACAAGTTCAGAATAGACCTCCACGGTAAAATAAAATATAAAGACTCTCTGGATAGCAGGTGTTTCCCTTTTAATGACAGCTTCACTGGTGAAGTGTTGAACAGAGCACTGTCATTTCTTCCTGCTGTTTGCATTGGGCTGGGAGCCAGTACAAACCTGCCTCGGTGACATTTCAGGTCAGACCATTCTGTCAGGAATTTCCCACACAGTCTGGGAGGGCAGGCAATAGCCTGCACACTTGTAACCAGACTAAGAAAAGGAGGAATCTGAAGAAAGGAGGGTGCTCTCAGGGCTGTGGTCCAATGACGAAGTCTGTAAGGCAGCAGAAGAGAAAAATAGTGGAGCTTTGCCTGAAAATGTTGGCCCACTACATGTGTAGTGTTAAAAAAAAAAAAGAAAGAAAGAAAAAGAAAGTTCTACAGTAGGATGATGGGATGAATGGAGAACACATGGAACAGCACTTAAGGCTGTAGTGACTCTTCATCTTGTCATCCCTTCATTCAAAAGATTTATGTCATTAAGCGCCTTCAAAAGTCAAAGTACCTGCTAGGAAGTGAACAAGAATCTAAAAGCTAATACGCCTTAGCATTGCCTCCAGTAAATTTATAATTTAGCAGAGAACTAAAGATACATACAAATAACTTTTAAGCACAGTAAAATATAACAAGGTCATTTTTTTTTTTAATTTAAAGGCAGCAGAGGATATTTTTTCTGATTGTGTCTAGGAAAGACTTAAAGAAAAAAATAGTGACTTTGCTTAAGATGTGGAAATTCTATAGATTAGGGGAATTAAAAATCTTTTAAAATTTAACAACTAGGATAAACCAAAGATTAGCACATGCCATGGAATACCAGGAGAGGAAAACACTGCTCTGATTGGAACATGGCTCTCTGTAGGAGAATCATAAAAGTTAACCCTGAAAATACAGGCCAAGATGAAGTGCTTCATATATCTAAATGAGAAGTATTTGCTTTCATTGAGAGATTCTGAAGATTTTGGTTGAAAAAGTGATGGCATTGTTGGAATTTCCCCCTAAGACAAGTAGAAAAGAAAGAAAGGAATAAGACAGAAGGGAAGGAAATAGTAAAGGAGAAGAAGACAAGGGGAAAGGGAGATTTAAGAGGGTTAGATTCATGATGAAAAAAGGAGGAACAGATAGGAGAGGTAGAAAAGATAATAATGATGTAGGGTTAACTTGGATTAACAAGAACACAAATAAAAGCATAGAGGAATGGCATCTCAGAAAAAGGTAGGCTCAAGAATCAAGGAATGCTCCAAAACATTTAAATCCAAAGAAAATAGTCAGCTAAAGACACATATGTCCTATTAAACCAAAGTCTAGAGTGACACCAAGCAAGATAAAATAGTTGGAACTCAATGTGGCCAACAGAAGGACCAGGAGAAGTACTCTAGAGAAGAATAAGAGAACACAAGGGTCTGCTGGTTAAGAGCCTGTTGCCTTCAGTATGGTGTGACGGACTCCAGTTAGTGTCTGATGACAGACTGAAAACAAAAGAGCTTAGTTAGGCACATTGAAAATAGAAGAGAAACAAAATAGAAAAGGAGAGTAAATTTAATGAACTTAATTCACCAACTCCCTTAGTATCCAGAAAAGAAGAGATGGATGATTAAACCAGTAAACAGCAATAATAATGGAAGATAAGCAGCCAAGTAGGGAAAAAAAAAAAAAGGTCTTCACATAACTTGTCATTGGGTGTAGGAAAAATGGGAACAGGGAAACTATAGTCTGGAATGGCTGACATCATGCTGATTTCATTGATTTAAAACAAGCAGATAACCAGAGAGGAGTGGAGAAGAGAGGGCAGGGAAGTAGACAAAGTAAAGGGGATCAAATATGTGGTGACCGAAAGAAATCTAACTATGGGAGGTGAACACACAGTGTAAATATACATATATATATATATATATATATATATATATATATATGCCTCACTGTTAAAGCGTACAGCTGAAACTTACTAGATTTTATTAATCAATGTCACCATAATAAATATAAATAAATAAATAAATAAATATAAATAAATACATAAAACAAGCAGAGAAACAATAAGAGCTGTTTAAAGATGAAAAGGACAAATTTGGTTTAAATTATATTGAATTTGAGAGGCTAACACAATGTTCAGACGGTGTGACATCTGTCAACTCAAATTCATGAATTTAGCTAAGGAGAAAAAAATATGTTGTATGAAAGATTTAGACTTAAAAAACATTTATACATTGGTTATGGTTGAAACCAGAAGTTTTGGAGAGAGACAAAAAAAAATAGTAATCACACTAATTCAAAGAATATCAGTTCTAAGTCAGTCAAAGGGCGCCACAATGAGGTGACCCAAAGATCTGAGAAATAAGGCTGTCCTTAGGTTATACCTACCATCTATCAGCACAGAATAGATGAAGGAAGAGATATTTCAAAACTTTAAAAGGATAGAATGAGTCCTAACATGAGCTATAGCCCCTATTTCTAGAATAGTCTTGGTACATAATGGATATAAACAAATTTTAGGTTGTTGAAGATAAAAATTGATTATAATTCAACTGAAGAGCCATGTCTAAGGAAAGAAGATATTGTTGAGAAGTTGAAGTGTTGAGAGGTAGCGCAATGAAAAGGCAGATGTTAAAGCTGCCATCCAAATGACTGATCCTTCTCTGTGTGACCTGGGCAGACTGACGCATACTGTGCAAATGAACAAATGAAGACATTTCAGACACGAACTGCCAGGACTTAACTTTATGATTGAGCGTTTCAAGTCTTCAGGCTATTAAAAGCAGGGAACCTTTCTCTTATGCACCCAGGCATACCTGGAAACCTCTGATTATAAGTTGGTTCCCATGCAGTTCTTCTACAGAGAGAAGATACACTGTCAAATAAAAATGAGAATTTTTTCCTTTGGGTCATTATTTTTCTCATTGGAAATTAATAAATTGCTATTATGTGTAACAACATATCAAAGTCTTAAGAGCTTTGTATCCTGAGTCTTCCAGCACAGGTAAGTTGAGTCATTTCTGAAACACCAAAAAGATCAAGTTGCTGTGTTTGCAAGACTGAGAACAGGACGCCGGACCATCGAGAGGCCAGCAAGTTCACAGCATTCCAGAAGACTGCTCAGGAGCCAGCCTACAACACATCCTTTAATTCGCTGACAGGGATGTCCTATGCTGAACCACATTGTACATTTTTGAAAAAATAAATTAAAATTTAATACATTTTAGCCAACTTTTCAAGATAAGAAATAGATGAACTTTCAAACTGGCAGTGTGAATATTAAAAACTATTCTTTCCTGTATTGACTGAAAGAAGATCATTGCACAGTATAATATAAAAAGCATGTGTTCTGGAGTTTCAGTTCAGCTCTGCCACTTACTGACTGCGCAAACTTAACATGGTAACTTGTTTTCTTTTGCAGTTATAGTAAAACTGATAAGATTTTTATCTATTATTAAATTTGTTAAATTATTATTAAATTATTTTTATTATTAAATTTTATTACTACTATTTATCATAACATAAATAATAGTAATTATTTACAGAGTTAAGTTAGTATTTGTAGACATTTTAATGGCAGCTGCTAAAATTTATTTTTAGCTGACAACACTGTGCTGACAAGGAGGCAGAGCAACTGGAACTCTCTCATACGTGGCAAAGCAAAATAGTGTAGCATCTTTGGGAAACACTTTGGCAGCTTCTTATAAAGTAAATATTAACAATATGACCCAGCAATCTCATTCTTAGATATTTACACAAGAGAAATAAATATTTATGTTCATATAAAAATTCATATGCAAATATCTATAGCTGCTTTATTCAAAACTGCTAAAAATTGAAAGCAATTCAAATGTTCTTCAGCTGGTGAATAGATAAACACATTATAGTACAGCCATGCAACCGAATACTAGTCAGCAATAAAAAAGAACAATCAACCAGCCCATGCAGCAACATGACTCTCAAATGGATTCTGCTAAGTAAAAGAAGCCAGACTCTGAAAGTTACATACTACATGATCACCATTACATAACATTCTGGAAAATGCAAAAGGGGCAGAAAACAGACCAGCGGCTTCCAGAAACTAAAGGTTGGGTGCGTAGGGATTTACCACAAAGGCGTACATGGACGTCTGTGTAGAGGGGGTGATAAAACTGTTCTGTCTCTTCAGGGTGATGGTTACATTACTATGTGTGTTTAACAAACCAACAGACCCATATACCAAAAATAGTAAATTTTACCTCAGGAAAAATAAATATAAAAGACTGGGAGACACGCAGCCAGAGAAAATTGTGCCTGCCATAAAGTAATGTAGTTGCTGTAGAAATGTTTGTTAAATAAAAAAAATTAAATTTTCTTTCTTTGACATGTTCCATATAATAATACAACTCTTTCATCTAAAAAATATTAGTAGAATTCTTATTCTCTAAGTTCTTACAAGGATAATAACTGGGTGAATCATTACATAAGTAATTCATGTTCCTTACAGAAAAAAAAAAAGTAGAAGATAGACATAGGTAAAAGGCAAAGCGATCACCCATAATTCCACCATCTAAACACAGCCACAGTTGAAACCTAATTCATAGCCTGCCAGATTTTATGCTACAGATGAAAAAAATATATTTTTAATTAGAAAATAATTTTATACCATATATTTTGTTTTGAAATTACTTTTTCACGCAATATATTTTTAAAAAATATAAACCTGTTTCATCACTTTTTTTGTTTCATCACTTTTAATTACTGATTTATATTATCAAATCTCTGTTGCTAAACATTTAATTTAACTCTAATTTTTATGGACTATCCCTTGTAATATTCAACACATCTTTATGCACACATTATTTTTTCATTGTAAATTCCTAGAATTATTGTATTTTAAAAATGTACATTATATAATTTTTAATTTATGTTGCCAAATTGCTCTCCAGATTACATAATTTATTCACAGTAGCTGTGAATGAGAATTGTGGCTTTGTTCGAATTGCTCTTTTTCTTTAAGATGTGACAGATCTTTTTCTTAACAACTTCATAGATTATATATATTTTTTAATTAAAAATTATTAAGTCAACCTTTAACACTATAAAAATGTGCCATAATGTTATTGAATATTTAGTGATATAAAACATAACTAGGAAGATAAATCAGCTGGCCATCACAAGTGTCTTTTGGATTATTTGGGGGTATCATCTACACTACTATTGGCTACCGTACTGGGTAGTTTGGAGAGAAGTGACTTCATTTTGTTGATAAGGACACTCCCTAGAAAAATGGTAGTATTCTACTATAGTGTCTCTAGAACAATCAATCATAACACTTTTCAATCTTGTTTTATTGGTTAGCAAATTTATAAATGGTTTTGAGTTACTCATTATGGTGGTCTTTCACTTTGAGGCAGGGCCCTATATCAATGATAACTACTTTTTTCTAAGACAAATGAATATTGTCGGCATTTCCTTGTTCTATTTAAATCAAACATTTTTGGAAGCCAATGAAGAAACATCACCCACTATAATTTTGCTGAAGCTACAAACAAATAAATCAAAATCTAGATTTCGTTCTGCACAGACCTATTCTATACTTTGTAAAACACATATCTTGTTTCCATACTCCAGTACCTTAATTCAATCCACCATAGTTTTGCAAGTCACCTCTAGGCTTGTTTCAAGTAAGTATTAGTCAAGAGAAGAGAAAGCCACTTAAATTTTTGACATTAAAAATCAAAAAAAGTAAGTAAACGTGAATTTATACTTAGCTTCTACAGGAAAACTGGGTCACTTCAGTGATGTGACCTGCACAACTGCCAGCCTGCAATTTTCTAAAACTGTATTACTTATAAGACCATGAGTTATTTTCCTTAAAATCTGAACTTTCTAAATAACTAGATTCTAATTCATCTTACACTGATATAATTAAGAAGATTTATTTGTTAATTACCATACTGAGATGGAAATAGTAACCTGATACGAATGTTTGTATAATACATTCATTAATTACATATCATAATTAGGACTGTTTTTCAATTGATGTATATTAACATCCAGGGACGTGCTAAGCATTGTTGTTAGTGGTGGGAAAACATACATGCTCCTACAATGACTAGACTGAACAGACTGAGTACCTGTCTTGCTTGGCTGGTGACTTGGCCCTGTATTACCAGGTTATTGAAACATTTTAAGTTCATGTGCTCTGGAAAACTGACTTGAGCTAAAATATTTCAGTTGTTTTGAAAGCAGTGGTGCCAGTATAATTATAATCATAATAGTAGACATCACTCAAATAATTAGAACCACTGATTTATCAGAGGGGGCCAATTACCTATGAGAGTACCTAAAAATTCCAGTACTGGAATGTCCTTCTTCAGGCCTTGGAAATCTGTCAGGCCTCTTGTTTCTACTATGAAAAATTCTGCAGGAGAAGCAGTGCCTTAAACTACCTTCAGCTCTACCTTCCTTAGGATCAGTTGAGAACGCTGAAAGCAGTGCCTTTGGAATTGAAATAAGGATAATAAACTGGCGGGGGTGGGGCAAGGGAAGAGAGAGCGAGGAAAGAGGACCAAGTCTGAGGGGAAAAAAATCATTGCTTCATAATTACCCTTTTCAATAGTTTAAGGTTTCATCACAACCTTCTGTTTATTTTCCATTACAGTATTTCTTTCCGAGATATTTATTCATAGCATATCTGTCTTAAGACTCATGAAGTCTTAGAGCTAAAAGGGGTCTTGGAGCTCATATAAACTAAATTCTTCATTTTACTGAGGTATTCCCTGGCCTGCCTGGTGCACATGGCCAGTTATGGAGAGAAATGGGCAGCCCTCAGTCTCCTGAACCCCCACCTAGGCTCTTCCAACAGCACACATGACCTTTTTTCACTGTTCCCACTTTCAAATCTGATGTTACTTGTAAAGCCTTAAGGAACTATACCTTAATTCCTTCAAAAAGTATTACCTATGTCAAATTATATAATTTTAGATCTCTTCTTAACATTATTCAGAAGTCACCTGCAAATTCCTATGCTGAATCTTCAATTTCAATTAAAAATTAAGTTGTTAATAGTCATTAATATAATAACCAGAAAATACTTTTAGGATAAAATGGACCATTTTTGGTCAAAATATCACACTAAAAGTGTTAGGATCAACACTGACAGGGTACAGTCATTTAGATAGCTTAAAAATGCTTAAACTTTAAAAAAAAGTACCTAGAGGTACATTCATTCTAGTTTTAATTGCATCGTGAAGTTTAATACATATCTTGGAATAATCCAAAGATGTATAAATTATGGTAGTTGCTCCCACAAATTTTTAAGTCAATAAAGAACATATGTATAAAAATACAGAGCAAATAGGTCTAGGATTTCCAAGGAGAAAGAGGGTTCTCTTTACTGGGATGAAAAGAAAATGCTTCCTGGCATAGGTAGCATTTATGCTGGGCTTTAAAGAATAAGATTTGAGTAGGAGACACACTGATGGATGGGTTGTTTTCAATAAAGTAAAGAGCCTGGTAACAGGAAATTACAGAGTTTGCTTAACAAAAGATGAGTTTTCAAGATGACTGAGTTGTATGATACAAAACAAACATGCACAGTAGAAGAAAAGACTCTAGTTAATATTAAAACACTTCATGGAGGGCATTAAAGGTTAAACTTTGGAGTTCCTTTGTTTTTCTTAATTAGGTGGGTATTTCAGGCTTCAGGAAGGTTGGAATACATTTATAGAACCATTTGATCCATTTATAAAGTCTTCTCCCAGTAGGGTATTTTCCTGTTTGTAGCTTCCTTGCTTTATCAATTAGCTAACAACTACCTCATTATGTTTGGGTAGACAAGAATCAAGGAGTCTACATTCTATTTCGGTGTAGTTGGAAGTTGATCAAATACTTCTGTGGTTTCCTATTATAAATATCCAGAAGCTTAGCTAGCAGGGAATTTTGGTCATCCTTACATGGACAAAAAGATTTGGGAGTTAATAGATTGGGTTTCATCATTTAATTGAGTTTCCTTTTTATAACCTCCCAAATATTGTTGTGATTGTCACTTTCACTACTTTAAATAATTTCAATAAAATGTTCCAAATCCAAGATATCTAGAACCACAGCCTAGAGTCTCATAATGAACTAACTGTTCTTTCCACTCAATGCCTGAGGACTTCTATGACCTTAATGGAGAGACAGACTTTTCTGAATATTTTCTTGGATCCCAAGGCTTTACTTGTTCTCCAGGGAGCTGACTGTCAAGGAGTAATTATTTGTGTGGGTGGTAGAGGATTGGCAAGTATATCTGCATTTTATCATCTTTTCTTAGTCACTGATGAAATCCCTGGAACAGCTCACCTCAGTTATTGGCATATGCATTATCTCCATACTAACCCACTGGAAATTCACCCACATACTTTTTCTTCCACATTCAGCTTTCTATCAGTCTTAGCTCTACTTCAACATGGGCAGAAATGCCTATGTTCTTCTTTAGAATAGGTCTTAGACTGTAAGCCCCTTTGCTGGACAGGGAAGAACATTAGATTTTTCCCAATTTTATGGCAATTCTACTCATGCCTCTTCCTCCTAAATCCCTCTTCTTAGCTCACCAGCATATTGTTCTGCCAGTGGAGCTAAAACAGCTCTGGGGAGGGGAGGACTCCCTATGGAAAACTATGCAAATTGTAGTCTACCTGCTTGCTAAAGAAGCCTTTAGCCAACTCAGGTTCAGAGAGAATAAAACTACTTAGGCTATATCTTCAAAAGAGCAGCATTTTCTACCATGTCCTAATTGTTCTGAATGAAAGTCCATTCCTCAGCATAGATATCTGCTTAGTTTTATATAATTTAATTTAAATGTTGGATATTACAGAATAACAGATAGTATGCTTAAATCCTTCCTATATCAATTGCATTATGTATTAAATATCTCAAGTATTAATTAATGCAATACCCAATACTGAGCAAGTTACAAACTAAATCTGAGATGACTTCCGTATCATAACCTACAGTGAAGAGTGTATATTGTTTTTTCCCTAACCCAATGCTAGAATAATCTAGCCAGTTATTTTTACCTCCAGGGTGCAAAGCAATAACAGTACTTTTTATGGGTATGTGATGTAAACTGTTGACAAAATTACCCTGTAATTACTGTATGGAATAAAGGTAATTACATAGCAATTGTCCTATAATTATTGGATTTTGTATCTGATTTATAAACTGCAGTATGAATTATATGGTAATTAATACCAAGTCTTCCTGGTATAATTTAGTTATTATTCATTAGTTTGTTAGTCAACCAGCATTCACACAGATCAGTGTGTTTTGATAATAGCAATCAGTATTTAAACCTCTAAGACTTGAGAATCAGGATTATGCATTAAATAACTCAAAAAGTTATAACTCATGTAAAGTTATACATGATTTGACAAAATTAACCAAACAAGTACTCAAACATGATCCTAATTCAAATTTTAATATTTTAAAAATACATACCCATAACCACCCATACATATATATGTTTATAGTTTATATTTATTTCTGTAAACTATCACCAGTTCTACATATATTCCTACAAAGCTGATGAATGTGGAACATTGCTTACTACCAAGCCAATGAGTGAAAAACTCCTATCAAACACCACTCAAAATGTTTTCATACAGTTGTCTTCAACCTTGATCACATGTTGTAGTCATTTGCAGAGCTTTAAAATACTGATATTTGGATCCACCCCTAGAAAGTCCAGTTTAATTGGTCTGGGATAGAGCTGGGGCACTAGGAGCTTTAAAAGCTCCCTAGGTAACTACAAGGTATAACCCAACTGATTTTCATTTGCAGCCCAGGCTGAGCATCATTGGCTTTGAAATATCACTGGACACAAGAACTTTCTCTTTATGACTTTTCAACCCACAGTGAATGCTTTAGTGCAAGATTTTTTCATTAATCATGAGTACTTAGTAAGTCTTTCATATATGAAAACTCACATTTTTCAGTTCTGAGAAATTTTACTAAAAGATTTCTTTAATATACATTTCTAATTTCCTTTTTTTGTCATTCTAAAACTTCTATGTTTGAAATCAGGGATCTCAAATTTATCCCCTAATTTTTTATCATTCTGTCATTTTATACATCTTGGGAGATTTCTTCAACTTTGTCTTCTATCTTTTTTTTTTCATTTCTGCTGTTATATTTCTATAAGAAATATTCTCTTATGCTGTTTTTCTGGTTTGTTGTTGTTAATTTTAGTAAGGCTATCCTATTTTTATATTATAGATATAATATCTGCTTCTATGTATCTGAGAATATAGATCATAGCTATGTTTGTTGTTTTGTGTATTTTTAATTTTTAAATTTTATTTTATTCTCTGCATTGTTTCTGTGTTCTTAAATTTACTTTTATTCCCTTTGGTTAATTTTTGTCTCTGGTTTTCATGTTTGAGGCTTTACTGAAATGCACGATGATTCTTAGTTTAATGGAATATTTAGTACTGAAGTACTGAGAAGCTAAATGAAACTTCTGTGTGTGAAGGTGGATTGTCAATAAATGAGCTCCACTATCGACTATCAGGGTCTGACATTTTCACTGGGGTCATTCAGATGTTAGTGTCTATGGATCTTATTTCTAGGGTTAGCCAACTTCTGCAGAGAAGAACACCCCAATCTTCTACCCTGCCAAAAAAGAGACAGTATGTACCTGGCTACAGAATTCTTGGAACTGTGAGGTCTGGAAGATGGACAAGAGGAACTGTGAGTTCTGACATTATAGTTACATAAACTTTCACTTCGTTCTCCCTGTTACCATTAAAGCAAATTGCTCCCCTTTGTTATCATGCCAATTGTCCCCAAATTGAGATTCTTATAAGTTCAGTATCTCTAGAAAAATCTCCCATCTTCAGCAAGAGTTTGAAAGGTATTGTGGGGATCTAACTGCCACTCATGCAGCCTGGTACCTAGATTTCCTGTGACTTTCTGTGTAGTCCTGAAGCAGGAACTGGCTTGTTTCTCATAGACTTACCCTCTGCAAACTTTTAATTTCAGATTTTTCTGCCTTATTCAGATTTCTGTGTTTCCATCTATAAAGATAGAAAGTGTTTCATCTTTCAAAAATATTGATTGTCATCTCTCACATTATTTCTGTTTATATGCATTTAAAACCTTTTTTACCCCTAAAAGTGGATTTCCAGAAGTATTAACAGACATTCAGTGTGCCATGTTTAATAGAAAGACCTTAGTATTTCAGTCCAGGTCTTGGCAGGAAACAAAAGACAAACTCAAGCTGGATAACTGAGGAGAGTTTAATGAAGTGTCTACTTAGAAAGATACAATTGAAGGTGGCTTAGTACTCTGCTAATGACAACATGGAGCCATTACCACTCCCTAAGAATAGTGAACAAAAAGAGAGAGAAGTTACTAGAACCAAAAGAAAAGCTACATGGAGAGAGCTGTTGTACGAGAGATGTGACCCTATGCTAGATCATCAAAATGGCCACAATCTTTTGCTTCTTTTCATATCTATATCATTTGTAGTTTTGTAGTTCTTTTTACTGAAAGTCAGAGTCTACTTCACCCACCTCTTGAAAATGGGCTGATCTTCTGGTTTATTTGCCGATAGAATGTAGCAGAATTGAAGATGAGAAAGTTTCAAGTAAAGATGAAGCCTCAAGATACCTGGTGTGTTTCTGCTCGCTCTTTTGAAACCCAGCCCAGCTTCCCTGAGAATAACCTTGAGCTAGACCGCTGGATATGACACAAATATCTCTATCTCCTGTGTTTTCCCACTGACAACTGCCAAATTTTGAAGTGAGGCCAGCTTAGGCCAGCCAATACACAGCCAACCTAAAAACTGACTGCAGATTCAAAAACGAACTGGTTAAGCCAGGTCCAGACCAGAACTAGCCAGCTGTGCCAATATAATTTTCTACCCCACAGAATTGTGAGCCAAATAAATGTTTTCTTAAATCACTAAGTTGGGAGAAAGTTTTTAATGCAGCAATAGCTGATCGTTTTAAGCTTTTAATCAAGAGAAGCAACCAACATGTAGTGACAAGGTAGGAAAGAAGTCATAAGAATAAGTATCCTGACCTTACTCTTCCTGCCAATCAGATCACCTGTAAGTGCCTTCTATTCATCCAACTGGAGACTGAGAGAACGCATTCATACATTTCATATGGGGTCAGCCTTCCAGGGCTCAGAGTAGGATAAAGAAAGTTAGAGGGTGGACCTGGAAGAATAAAATAAAAGAGATTCAGCAAACCCACTCATCTACTTTTTAATTCAAAGACTATCTGGAGATGTCTACAATTACATTGGAGACTCCAAAAAGAATCACAAAAAAAGATTTGGGAACAAAGAAGTTTTAGCCAATAGTGATAGGATATGGATGGGAAGGAGTTTATTCCAAGTACATATATTAACATCAGTACTACTTTCTTGTGTAGACTCAGGCCAAGGATTAATATCTTGTACTGCCTTCTCAACACATATTTGTAATAAATTGTAAATTATTCACCCAAGGTAAGATCTATTTAAAATACTATGTCAGGCCTTAATTAAACAAAAATCCAGCTAACCTAAACAAAATTCATATAAACAGAAGAGCAGCCATACTTAGTGTTTAAATAGAAAAAAAAAAGTGTGAGAATATTAATCAGTTTGGCTTACATGTGGCTGCAAGCAATAAAAACACCTAAAATAACATGACTTAAATCAAATAGAAGTTTGTTACTTCCTCTCATAAATGAAGTCCAGAGGTAAGCTGTCCAGAGCTGGCTCAGCCTCTCCACCCAGGCTCATTCCATCTGGTTGCTTTGACATTCTCAACACATGGTTTCTATACTGTGATCCCAATGCCTGTACCACTCACTGCATGTGAACTCTAGGCAGGAGGAAGGGGAGGAGGAAATAAAGGAAGAACATACTTGCCCTCTATGGACACTTCTGTTAAGCTACATATTTCTCTTCCTAATTCCAGCACTTCATAACCTGATAGCCTCTAGCTATAAAGCTAGAAGTGCAAACTTTATTCCACAAGGTCATGTGCTCATTTGAAAACTTGGAGCCCAATACAATGGAGAAAAAAGAAAACAGAAAATAGAGAACAACCAGTAAGTAGTCTCTGCCTCAACTTTTATTAACTAATGTTAATTATTCGCCCAAAGGTCTATTTTGCAGCCTATGTATACCGACTCTTCAGTAAAGTATTCACTGATGGTCAGATTGATGATTCTAAACCTGAGAACATTCTCAGTTATCCAAGATTTAATCTTTTGTGTGACATTGAATTTCCTAAGGCAAGAATGTGGACAAGAATGATTTAGTGTTGCTTTGTTTTGGTAAGAATGGTTCAATAGGATCTTCTATTTAACCCACTATAAACATCAGAGATAATTTTGGCTACAGGCTATAGAATAGGGGCTTAACCTTTATAGAAATTTATTTCTCACACACACACACACACACACACACACACACACACACACACACACACACACACACACAAAAGTAGCAATATATAGTCCAGGATGCAAGGGTGACTTTATAAAGACATCAGGAACTCAGGGATCCTTCTTTCTTTTTGTCTGCTATCCTCATCCTGTGGCTTCCACCTATGGTGCAAGTTACTTACTCAAGTTCCATCTGTCACATACATATCCAGCTGGCAGTAAATAATAAGGGATGAGGACAGATGCACGCCTTCTCCTTTAGTGTCATTTCATGGCCAGTGGAGGATGGCAAGCGTGGGTAGAGGAGGGGAAATATGATTTACCAAGTGTTGATAACTATTAAAGCTGGGTAATAAGTACAAGGAGATTTATTGGTCTCTCTACTTTTGCTAAAAATTTAAAATTTTTCACAATAAAAAAAGTAAAGTTAATAAAATAAAACATAAAACATCAAAAGGATGCCCCTAGAAGCTACACATGGCTTCTCTTTGCATACTAAAAGCTAAACTTTATTACATACCCACATCTAGCTGCAAAGAAAGCCAGATAATGTAGTCATTGGGTACATGTGCCCAGTTACAAATAGCTTTGTTTTATCACATAGAAAGGAAGCATCAATATTGTGCACCACTGACAACTTCCTTTCTCCTCACAAATGAAAGATTATGGGCCCAAAGTTTATAATAAACACCTATATCTCTTAATACCCTCTATAAAATGAAGATGGTAATAATGCCTAGCATGTATACAAAAATGATGTCACAATAGCAAAACCAGGGCCGAAGCACCTGACTAGTAGTAAATGCTTGATATACATTAACTTCCTTTTCCTATTGCTTTTAAAGACCAAATGTCTTTTATGTAAAGATACATAAACATCATTTTGATAATACAAATTATTTCACAAATATAAAATAGCACTTATGTCTACAGCCATGCCACCCTGAACACGCCCGATCTCGTCTGATTTCAAAAGCTAAGCAAGACAGGCCTAGTTAGTACTTGAATGGGAGACCACCTAGAAATACTGGGTGGTGTAGGTTTTAAAAAATTAAAATTAAATTAAATAATTGAAATAAAATAAAATACAATATAATAAAATAGTACTCATCCTCGGTGAATTAAATACCTTTATCCAAGAGTAGTTCTGTGCATCAGAGTGTTAATTAGAGCTGAGTTTTCACTCATTTTTGGCAGTTCTCAAACATTGGTGTGCATAAGAAACTTCTAGGTGCTTTCACAAGGAGATTCTTTGCTCTTACGCTACATCTACTAAACCAGAATTTTCCCAGGGGGTACCGGGAATCTATATTTTCGTAAGTAACTTTAACAAGAAATTCTGAGGCAGTTGGTCTGGGTGGGTTGCATGTGTCCAAAGGTGCCAGAAGAATGAGATTCATTGATCTTCAGGTTTGTATTCCTAGGAATGTACACTTTTTTTTTTTTTTTTTTTTTTACTATGTGTTTATTTATTTCTCAGGGAAATTCTATAGCACAGCCTTGGGAGAGCAAGTGCAAACACATTACATCGCCCCTGGAGTGCCATCACCCTCTGCTGAAACACTTGTCTCCAGACCACACTTTAAGAAACACTGCTTGAAAAACAAAGCACAGCAAAGTTGTTTAACCTGATCTTATTGAAAACTTGCTGTGAACAATCTCACCATTGACGTGGCTTACTGATTTTCTAATTTTCACAGAGAATGTGTTGTGAGTGCTAAAACCCTGTGACAAAGGTGGGGGATCTAAAGTCACAAGAAGAGGGAAGAGGCAAAATTGTAATTTAAATATGATTTTTGAGCACAAAGAAGAGTCCTTAAGCTAATCATTTAGAAATTGGGCCATTGAAGTTCTTCTTCAAACCCTTTCTCTGTGATGCCGGGTATCATTACACCCCAAGGAGCATCTGGCTCAGCATGCCCAGCAGCCACACCTGCTTCCTTTCCATTTGTGTTTTCATCACTTTCCCCGGAGGAAGAAAACTGTCTAACCTAGTGACTCTGAATGGGGCATTTGGCAAATAGCATTTTGCTTCACATCAAGTGACTTCTTCCTAAGAAATTATCACTGTTATAATAAGAAGACAATTAGGGAAGCGGTGAGAAAGATTTGATTAATATTGCTTCCAATTTTTCCCATCTAACAAAGATCTGGGTTTCTATGTCAGAACAGCCAAGAGGTTTAGATCTCTAATGGGTGTGGTAGTGGTGGTGTCTTCTAAGACATTTGCTGTATTTGTATGTGGTGTATGTGTGTGTGTACATTTTAATTGCTTATTGTAAATCAAAAGAAATTGGGTGTATATTTATGCATAGTTTCCTCACTATTTTGCAGATCTGTGGGAAAGCGTTATTGCAAATGGGCATTCAATGCATACAGGAAAAGAAGCTACCCAAAGAGTTAGCTTACTGCTAAAGCCTCAATGACTTGGAAAACTTCTCAGTTATGAAAATTTGTTTTGAAAAACACGTATACTTTAACATGTACACACACATTAGAATGTTTTAAATAAGGCTTTAAAAATATTAATTGTGAATATCTTTTAATATGTTGTTTTTTCCTATTTATTGGGAAAAGTTTATTTTTTCTTTGTTCCCTATAGTTAAAAAAACTAGAATACTATAGGACCATCTGTGTGTGGTAGGGTGGGGGACAATTTGGAGTCAAATAAAATTATTTGCCACAATGTAAATATGTATATATGTATGTGTATGTATATGTGTGTGTGTGCGTGTCTTACTGTTAAAATGTAGTACAGCTGAAACTTAAAAAAGAAGATTATTTGCTTTTTCAACATCTCTTTTTTCTTTATGGCTCCAGCACTACATATTCAATTTGCTAAGAATTTCAAAGAATACAAACACGAAATAAGAAGAATCCTAGAAATAAATCCCCTGGAATACTAATGTTTTTATTAGTCTGACTTTTAATTATGAGCCAGTGCTTATATGCCACAGGTAGACTGGTTTAATCATTAGGTCTTGAACTCAGAAGTTAACATGTTTCTACCACCGTGCTGTTTAGCACATCACCACTCACCAAAAACAATTTCTGTTTAACTAACTCCCTCTAATCATTTCCCTGATATCTATACCCACCTCATTCTCTCTGAATATGCAGTATGCAACAGACACATGCGTATGTACACCTATATGTCTTCTCTAGTTTCCCAATTACACATATTCTTCCACCCAGTCTTTATGGTCTCTCGTCACCTTTAATTATACAATATATGCACATAGAGTCCTGAATGATTAGACAGATTTTAAGTGTGCCTTACGGAAAGCAGTCTTATTTCTATATTGTCATTTTTAAGTTTTTTTCAGATTTATTAAGATATAATTGATATAACACTATACAGTTAAGGCACAATGTGATGATTTGATATACATATTTATTACAAAATGATTACTAGTTAGCACCTTCATCACCTCAAATAATTTCCTTTGTGTGTACAAGGTGAATACACTTAAGATCTACTTTCCTAAAACCTTTCAAGTACATAATACAGTATTGTTACCTATAGTCATGCTATACATTAGATCTCCAGAATTTATTCATCTTATAACTGGAAGTTTTTACTCTTTACCAACATCTCCCCATTTCCCCCAATCCCAGCCCCTGGCAACCACCACTCTATTCTCTCCTATAGAGTCATATTTTAATGTATATGTGCAGGTATATTTATGTATCTACATATAGAAATTTTTGTGAAATATCATAAACATAATCACGCTCAATCATATGTGAGAAAATGAATATAATATGAAAAAATATAAAATCCTGGACTGTTTCAGTTATCTATTGTTGTGCAACAAAACACCCCAAAATTTACTGCTTTTAAAATAAAAGTGACGTTACTTTCCTGATACTATAAACTGACTGAGTGGTTCTTCTAGTCCTCTCTCCATGGACTACTCATGTGGCTACATTCAGCTGGCAGGATAGCTCACAACTGGGCTCAGCTGAGATACCTGGGATGGCTCAGCCTCTCTCTCTTCATGGCCTTTCATTCTGGGGTTTGACATGGCAACAGCTCAAGGCAACATTCCAAGAAGGAAGCCATAATACACCAGTAATTGACAAGGCTCTATTTAGGTGACAGTTGTGATGTCCCATTGGCCAAGCAAGCCAGGGGCCAAGTTCAGAGTCCAATTGGAGGAGTACATAAGTGCTTGAATACTGGAAGGTATGACTCGTTGGAAATCATTACTCTTAACAATCTACTACATGGTCCAATATCAAATACTTGCCCAAAGTTACTGAATATTGTCCCTTTATATAATGGATGAGGTAGCTGAAAACAGACAATCTAAAAACCTTTTTATTGTATGTTCTGTAGGGCATACTTTACCTTGAAGACAGGCTTAACAAATGAAAAACACTCCTGGGTTATTAAAAGCAATCAATAGCTTCTTTAGCACAAGATATACCTATTTCCTGCTGTGAACTAAAATGAGAAAGAGAATGAACTAGAAAAATGTGAAGAAGACACTTCAGGGTGGATTCATTTTCTTTGTCAGACAGCTTTTCTTGTTTGTATGTTCTCCCTGTTACCTTGGGCCAACTGCTGTGACTGTTTAGATTGCTATGAGATTTGCAGGTGTCCTGCCCCAGCTTCTCTTCTCTATCCAGTGTCCTTGCCCTAGAGTGTGGAACAAGTTGTTAATGAGAAGAAGAACCTCTAAGGATGAGAAAAACAGGCTAATGAGGCTCAAGTTTTACAGAAAAGAGGAAACTAAGAAATCCTAAGAGAGTCAAGCAATCAAGTGGTTTCTGGGGAAAGCTCATGGAGAGGCAAGTAGGCTTCTTATTGGATGACTCTCTGCCTGAGTTATTCCTCAAGAGATGGGCATGATTGCTCTCTCTCCTTAGCTGTTCCCTAAGGACCAAGAGAAGTTCCATTTTCTAATAAGTTACTTGAATTCAATTCAAAGAATTAAACATCATAAACTGAACCAAACTTCTTAACTTTGAAGCACATGTGTACATTATTTATACAATTGTTACTAATAACCCCAGGAGGAGAGATTTACCTTGGCTAAATCTGAGGTTACCTCATACACATACTCCTTGCCATGACCTTTTTTGCAATCTCATCTGAAACACTGCAGTAGCTCTATAGCTGTTTCACAAGACCAAGGTCGTTTGACACAACACAAGAGATGTGACACCAAGGAGAACTGTCGTGAATGTATGGAAGTCACTTCCTGGAAACATCCTGTAAGAACAAAACTTTCTTTTGTGCCAAATCTTAGATCCCAAACATAAGCAGCTGGAGCCAGAAGCTTGGGCTCAAAACCTGTTTTAATTAACTGGGCCATCAGATCCTTTAACCAGATACTATTCACTATCAATTATTAAATAAAATTTAGGCTCTCTTAGAGGTATGAACATCTGCTGTAGTATTAGACTAAATCTCTGTATTAATAGAAAACCAAAATTGAATGGAAAATACCCAAGTGGTCTGGATCACCAAGGATAATTTTGTTGGACTTTGAGATTTGACATTAAAGGAGCTAGGATGAATCAATCAAGCCAAACATTTTAACCTTGCAATAACAATACATGATTTATAGAGCCAACTCTAGATAAAGCTCTGAATTAAAATTTAAACTACACTTAAACCATACAATATTTAGATCTTGAGGTGCATGCTGTCAGTTGACGCCTATCCCAGCCACGTCAAAATATAGCTGCTAAAGACTGAAATCTAATTTTGCCATCTGGGCCCAGAAACAGCACCAGCCCATGCCATAGGTCTTTATTCTTACCTTCTAATCCCTTGTAAACCCACTCTAATCTGGCTTCTGCCCCTACCATTTCCCCTCCACAGTTCTCCTTAAGTGTACCAGTGGTTACATCACAACATTTAGAAATTATATTTGGTTTTCATTTTATTAGACTTCTCTGTTGACCCCTTCTCCATCCATCTCTCTCTCTCTCTCTCATATATGTGTGTGTATATATATATATATATATATATATATATATATATATATAGTTTTATAATCTGTTTTTTCTTTTTAATTTTTTTTCAAATCTATATGGTTACTCTTATATATTCTCATGGTGCTTATCTTTTTTGTGATTCCATTCCTCAAAAATTCTTTAAACATTTATGCATAGTGTGATAGACAGAAAATGCACCCCCTTCTCCATGATTCTAATTCCCCAAAACTGACTAAATTACCTCACATGGCATAAAGAACTTTCCAGAGATGATTAAGGATGCTGAGATGGAAAGATTATTCTGGATCATCTGGGTGAGCCAATGAAATCACAAGGTCTTTATAAGAAGAAAACAAGAGAAAACGTGAGATAAAAGAAATGAGACAATGCAGCCAAAAGTTGGAGTGAGGTACTTTGAAGATGAAGGAAGGAAGCTGGAAAAGGGGAAGAAACATACTTTCCTCTGACACTTCCAAAGGGAACACATTCTAGCCAACACCTTGATTTTAGATTTCTGCAGTCTAGAACTATTGGAGAGTAAATGTATGTTTTTTTAACCCACTAAGTTTGTGGTTATACATTACAGCAGCAGTAGAAAACTAATACATACAGTCATCCTATATCCATAGATAATAGTTCCATCATCTAAAATCCTTGATGAATTAAATCTATTGTTTCTCTTTCTCAGGATAATTTGTGAGCTGACATTGGTTGATTTGAACCTGTGGAAAACTGGGAGTCTAAATTGAGAATACACTAGTTTGAAAAGATATATGCACCCCTATGTTTAAAGCAGCATTATTTAAAATAGCCAAGATATAGAAGGAACCTACATGCCTATCAATAGACAACTAGATAAAGAAATTGTGGTATATATACACAAAGGAATATTACTCAGCCATAAAAAAGAATGAACTTTTACCATTTGTAACAACGTGGATGGACCTGGAAGTTATTATGCTAAGTGAAATAAGTCAAACAGAGAAAGACAAACACCATATGATTTCACTTATATATGAAATCTAAAGAACAAAATAAACAAACAGACTAAACAGAAATAGACTCATAGATGCAGGGACAAAGCTGACATTTGTCAGATGGGAGTGGTCTGAGGGTCAGCATTAAAAAAAGTAAAGGGATTAAGAAGTACAAATTGATAGCTAGGAAATAATCATGAGAATGTAAAGCATAGGAAATATAGTCAATATTATGATAATAACTATGTATAGTACCAAGCGAGTACTAGACTGGTCAAAGGGATCACTTTGTAAATTACGTAAATGTCTAACCTCTATGCTACATCTGGAACTAATATAAAATAATATTGAATGTCAAGTATAATTGAAAAATCAAAAAGGTGGGGGGAGGTGAAGGGAAATAAGAGTTTAAACTTCCAGATATAAAACAAATGTATTGTGGATGTGGTGTACAGCATAGGAAATATAGTCCATAGTGTTGTGATAGCATTGTATGGTGTCAAATGGTTGCTGGACATATCATGGTGATTATTTATTTAGATATATAAATGTTGTATAACTATGATATAAACCTGAACCTAGTACAATATTGTATTAAAATATTTTTTTTAAAGAAAATACATTCCTGAAGAGATTATTCGTTTTTGTTTCTCCTAGAAGCCAGAGAGTCTACCTATTGGGCTTGCTGCAGTTTATTCCCAATCTCACAGGTTAAAATATGAGAGTCTTGAGTTCAACTCTCTCATTTTGTCACCTGCCCAAAAGTATATTCACCTGTCCTCAGAGAAACAGGGCTACCAAAGACATTTTATTTGGAAGACTGAGCATATTTAATGTCTTTTTCTTCTACTTGATATAAACTAATAAAAAGAATTACTTATTTCATTATGTCAACAAATACTTATTGAGTACGTACCGTGAGCCAAGGACTTTTCTAGGAATCTAGTATACAGCAGTGAACATTAAAAAAAAAATCAGAAAATAAAATAAAAAATTTCCACTCTCTAGTTGGTGAAATTGGGCAATAAAATAAGAATGCAACACATACATCACATAGTCATATACATATACATATAATATAATATTTTAATATGATTAAGGGCAAGAAAAATAAATCACAAATGGAGAATGGAAAATATTGGTGTGGGAATTGAGATTTAGGCCACCTAGTCTCAGTCAATTACTCCAAATATCTCCTAAGTGTGCAATATTCCAGCCTCATTTTTCTGCCTATCCAGGAAATTCTGTAAGCTAACAAATGTATTGATTAACTCACTTTGCACTTAAACTAGCTAGGACAGATTCTGGTTTTTACACTAAGAAGCTTGACTTAAAAAGTAATTTATAACAGAAAAGGTTTCAGGCAACAAGAAAATGAGAATCTGGAATCAGTTACCTAAACTGGTAGGGTTCTCAAACTAGTAAATATCTATTCAATCTTGGAGAATGACATATTGCCATTCTATGGCACACAATGACAAAAGCAGTTATTTAAATTATTACCTGCACTCACCTGAATTAAGTGACTAATGAATCTAAAACTTTACAGGACAGAAGAGTAGGTCCTATCAACCATGATGAATACCATGGGAAGCACAGGAACTGCATAGGGAAAAGGAAAGAAGGAAGGGAGGGAGGGAGGGAGGAAAGAAGAAAATGATGCAATAGAAATTTCTATCTCTCATTTTAAAGTCTAGTCAAAAAAATCCTAAATGTATATCATATCTTCTGGCATCAACTAGAATCAAATTCATATTTTGATTCCACATATGCCAGCTACTCCATGGGTTAAAGTCAGTATCAACACATCTCTTATATGAAAGACTGGGAAAGACTAGAATGCTGAGAATTTAAATTGAAAATATTTAGCAGGATTTAATGACTTCTTTTTTTCTAAATTCCAAAGGTTGATGAGCCCTGTTAGAGTAGAAACAGTAATCTCTCCCTGTTTGATGAGATTGGTCATACCTTGTTCAAATATTGAACACAACATTGCCTATGAAAGTTACCTAAAAATTAAGTGACAATCTTCCTTATTCTCCACTCTTACCACACATATGTTTCAGTTCACTGAAATTTAGACCCAGTGTGGGCTACATGAAATAATATTAGGATGCTAGAAATTCCTGTATATGACAGAGAGGAAGGACATAGAAGTATGGGAATGGACTTAAAATATGTGATATGACGGTTTATTTTATGTGTTAATTTGATTGGGCCATGGGGTGCTCAGATTAAACATTATTTCTGTGTATGCCTCTGAGGGTGTTCCCAGATGAGATTAGCATTTGAATCAGTGGGCTCAGTAAAGTAGATTGCCCCCTCTTCCCGCCCCAAGTGGGAATTGGTATCATCCAATCTGCAGAGGGCCTGAATAGAATAAAAATTATGATATGCAGTGTTGATCTGTAAAATGCTTTATTTTCTAAAGCATGAAGCAAAAATCACCAGAAATGGTTTACTTTCACTTTTTGATCAGTAGTATAATTGCACTCTCTTGCTTCAGGACCACATGAAGTATCCAAACATTTGCTATAATTTTGTTTGCAGAGCCTTTGACCATTTAATCATTTCACAGATCATCACACTGGCCCACTTTATTGATGACATTATATGAACAGAACCTGGTGAACAAGAATTAGCTGGAACCCTAAATACTTTAGTAAGACGTATTTGTGACAGCAGATGGGTAATAAACTCCAAGATGACTCAACTCAATGAACTTTCTGAAAATCTAGCAGTCTAGACTGGACATCTTCCAAATTGAAAGATAAGTTTCTCCACCTTACATTCTCCAAAAAAGGCCCCATACTTGGGTGAGACTTTTAAAATCAATATATGACATATTATGAGTGTTGCTATGACTCATTTTCCAAAGGGAGAATGTTTTACTGGAGTCCAGAACAAGAAAAAGTTTCTAGCTGATCCAGGCTACAGAGCCAGCAGCTCTGACATCGAATCCCTTTGGCCCTAAAAATTCAATAACACTTGTAATACCTATGACAAATTGGAATTCTATGATTAATATTATTTTGTAAAATGTTCTACAATGATTTTTGAGGAGAAATGATATTAATATCTTTTGGGGGAGTTAAAGATATTTCATTACGATGATAAAATCAAAGTCTATTTTATTCACATCAGCAGATCTCTTTTGTAAACTCAGTCACAATATGACATAATTTAATATGTTTTAATTATTTTAAACCACTCATGACAGATTTTAATCATGCAGGTATGCCATAGGCTGAGGATCCAGTCTAGGTCTAGTCTTAGAAATGTTTATTGTATAACACAGCTTATCATGGCTTATTGGATAGCACTAAGACACACAAAACTAGTGACACAAAAGTATATGTAAAAAAGTGATGTATAAGCTATCAAAAAACACATTGAAAGAGATTTCTTCCATTTAAACAATATTCTCTAATGCTTATTCTATGATTCTAAAAGGTTTTTTTTTTTTTTTCCACCCCCTCTTGCATGCTGGGGAATTCAGAAGCACAAACAGCCCAAAGCAAAACCAGAAAAAATCTCAGGGTTTGGAGATAGCCTTCTAAGAAAAAGACAATGAAAAAGAAATGCACTGAGAAATATAATACCTACGGTCTGCCTGAAGTTATTCTCTGTAAAGCTCTCTTTGCCAAAGGTGGAAATAAAATGACTTATCTGAAGACCAAGACGTAGTAGTCACAATAAGATTATTTCTGTGTTTCTGAACACTGGCTAATCTTAAATTCATTTCTTCTAGCTTCCTAAGTCAAATGTAGCACAAAATCAAGTTTCAAATACAAATTGGTATCCCTAAATACAATCTGTTTTATTAAAACAACCAGAAGAAAGAGTTTTCTATAGTTTTAGAAGATATAATTTCCATCATAATAACAATAAAATAATAAAAACAAAAGAAAATTAATTTTAATACTGATAGTGAGTTCAGTGAGATTTTTCTCCTCCTAATGCCTAACAAGCATTAAGGAATTGATGGAGATTTCAAGAGCACATCAGATGGGCCAGATGAAATTGCTGGTAATGGTAAAGTTTAAATTAAGAAATAATAAGCACATTACTACTAATAATAATATTAATTCACAAGGTTATTTTGAGGATTAAAGAGTATATTGTCTTTTCTTCTCTTTGCATCAATTAGATTTATAGTATTACATCTGTCAATTGTCAATTGATCTTATATTCAGAAAATATTGAAAAGTATGTAGGTGAGGAAAAATATTCAAAATTATTTTATTCTTTTCATATTTGTCAGTTTCTCTGTTCCAGAAATATTTCTTGCATATTGCAAAGATCAGAATTTATCCTTTGTACTAAGTCTCTACTTTTTTTGTCATTCTGACTTTAGTGAAATATACATATACATACATGATGATGGCATGTGGCGGAGGAAAAAGAACACTGAACTCCGCAGCCAAGAAACCTGGACTTGAGCCCTAGCTCTACCACAGTATTAAAATGAGGTCTTGAGTAAATTTCAACTCTAACTAATAACATATTGTAGTTTGTGTTTACTCTTTGATCGTTGTTTTCCCTGGTTTCTGAGCACTTGTTAGAAGGCTGAAAGTTAATTCTAGAACTCCAGATTAAAGTGTTCTTTAGTTTCTTTTCTCTTACAACCAACTTCTATCTTCCTCATACACCAACTATGCCCAGTACCGACCTGGTTGGCTTTCTATCTTGGCTTTCCTATATATATTTTTTTTAATTTTGCAATTTTGAATATGATAGTCAGATACTAGACTATTTACCAAGCTTCTAACACCATTTTCATGGTAATAATAATAAAAATAATAATAGTAACAAACATTTATTGAGTCCTTTACAAGTAGTAGGCATTGTGTTAAATGCTTTACGAACATCATTTTATTTCTTTCTAACTAAATCTCTATGAGGGACGCATGTTCAATATCCCCATTACATAGATGGAGAAATTAAGGTTTAGAGAGAATAGGTAAGTATATTCTGGGAATAGATTTCTAACTAGCAATAGCAAAGCCAGTGTTTTTGTTTGGCTTTTACAGTCTACCTGTTTGAATCAGGTTCTAGATGAAACCCACCCTTTCTAATTGGTTTCTACGTCTCTTAGTTCTTTAGTCACTTTTAATTTGTTAGTGCCCCTACTTTCCTTCTTCTTTTTCCCTGCAAATTATTTGTTAAAGAAACCAGATCATTTGTCTTTAACAATTTCCAATAATCTGGATTCACTGATTATGTCCGCATGGTGCTAAGGATGTCAGACTTATGTTGTGATTACTTTAATTACATAAATCAGTTCATAGCACCAAAATTTTCTAAGATTAATGAAATTTCACCTGTTTTTCTAAAAAACAAAATTAATCCATTCAAAAATGTTAAGATTCAAAGAAGCTATTGAGTATTTTTCCTACAAATAAGCCCGATCTTCTCTCCCTTCTCAGTGCAGTTCAACTTCTAAAAGCTTCTAATAATAAATCCAAGGACGTGACACCCTCCCTGCCATCTCCTTATTTCTATTAAAGTAAAGCAATATGGTGTTTTTAAATTTATTAAGTAGAGCTACATTGTTTGAACCAATTTACACTCCACCAGAAGTAGAAAAGAGACCCTTTCCTGTTTTTCCCTATTCTTGCAAATGTTCGGTAGAGAGAGACCTTTTACTAATTTTTGCCAGTCTGGTAGATATGAAATAAAGTCTCATAGTGATTTCAATTTGCATTTCACTGAATACTAACAAGGTTGAGCATTTTTTCATATGTTTATAGGTTATAGGTTCCCTCTTCTCTGAAATTTATAGTCATGTCTTTTGCTCATTTTTAAATTTAGTTTTTTTCCTTTTGCTTAATGATTCATAGGGGATCTTTATATTTTTAGCATATTAAATCTTTGTCAGTTACATTTGTTGCAAATATCTTTTCTGTTTCTGATTTGTCTCTTTACAGTGTCTTTTGATGAACAGAAGTTCTCATTTTTAATGTAGTCGAACTTATCAATTTTTTTCTTTACGTTGGTTCTTTTTTTATTAATCTTGTGAAAGAAGTTATTCACAGCCAGAGTTGATAAAGATATTCTTTTATGATTTCTCCTCAAATATTTATAGTTTTGATTTTCTAACTTGCATATTTATCTTTAATTCAGTAGGCATGCATTATCGCACATGGTTTGAAGTAGAGATCCGATTTTATTTTTGTCCATACGGATAATGGTTTGCTAGATAGTTCAATTTTCTTTCTTGTGGTCTACAGTGCAGTTTCTTCCATATCTCCAGTTCCTATATAACCATGGGTCTGTTTCTGGCCTAACTATCTCCTTCCATGGGTTTACTTGTCAATCTCTACACCACTGGCACACTGTCTTATTCTGTAACTTAATAATAAAATTTGATATCTCTTAGGGAGAGGATCCCATCCCCCCAAATATACTTTTATATCATTTTTTAAAAAAATCTCTTGGCTATTTTTCAACCTTTGTCACTCTTTATAAATTTTAGAATCATATTTTAAAACTCCATGAAAATACTTACTGAGATGTTCGTTAAAATTTACTGAATCTATATAAATTTATTTCAATCTGGGAATCAAATTTAATTCAATCTGGGAATAAATGTCATCTTTACATTAAATTTTTTCATCCAAGAACATTATTATATAGAATTAGAAAACACTAAAATACCTTGTTTAGTACCTATTCATACATATATACTAATTAAAAGTACAAAGAAAAAAAAATGAAAGTATAAAGAATAGCCAGGGAATGATTCGATCAACATCCACGGTTACATGTGAGAGGTAAGGAGAGTTGTGGATGTGTCTAAGGGGAAAGCACAAAGTGAACTCTAAGGTAATAGTTTATTTATTAACCTGAATCATGATTATATGGATGTTTATTCTAGTACAACTTTTTAAACTGAACATATACATTTTACAGACCTTTTTGTATACATGGCATGTTTCAAAAGACCGAATTTAAGACATGCAATAAAGCAGATATTCACCAAACCAATTGATTTAGAACAAAAGTATTAAAACTTTGATTTTTTTCCTTTACATTTTGTAAGCCTACAAGTAATAAATTGTTAGTCCAGAATTTTTAAAAAATAGCTATGCCCTTCTATGTATCATGAGTAAAAATCTTTCTGATATTTTTAAAATTATTTTACATTTAAATTCAACTACCAGCATTTTAGAGGGTACTAGCTCTGTATAAATTTGAGTCACTTCTTTTCTTCTACATGCAATCTAGTACAGTTCAAATTAAGTTGGGTATACATTCATTAATTTATTTGCAGAATGTATGCCTAGTACTTTGTGCTAGGAAATTCAAATTATAAGACAATAAATATGAACAAGCTTGCATATAAAAAGAATATATAAAGTAAAATTAAATAAGGCAAGTGTTCAAATAACTATAGTGTCTGATTGAAGAAGTAGAAGTAGCAATAATAATAATAAGCACAAAATTGTAAGAGTTCAAAAGAGAATGAGATGACATCTAATTGAAGGAAATAGGATTATGGGATGGCCACAAATTATTAATCATTGGTTTAAAAACATGCAAGAAGATGTGTATGTAATTCAACCCTTTTACTCATATTCCAAGTTTCTGCCTGGTTGAAAGAGGCCAAGAGCAGGATTCATGATCCCTGGGCCCATTGTCTTCTGGTTCCAAATTATGTTAGCTTAGGGTTTTCAAACTACAAAGAACTTTATTTCCATTCCAACCTCACCATACAGAAAACTAAACATCCTTAAGAATGCAAATACAGCACATTTGGGGAGGGCAAAAAGGCTACTTTCTTGCAAAGGTTTCACCTGCCCAAAAGCCTGTAGCCAACCTTCCAAAATTTATATACCTCTGAGAACAAGCCTGAAAAGAAGCCAGGGCTAATTGATCGAATTGACCATGTCAGCTGGCTGCTTTGGTTTCACAGAAACCTGTTCACACATTCAATAAATTCATTGGGAGACATAAATGAAAAACTGATTATCTGATATTGTGTTGCCTATTCCCTGCTGTCTACTGCCTCCCAAGCCCACTTGCCTGGACTCTAAATGGTTGTCTGACCAAATTCTTCTGTCTTCAATTAGTTTCACTTGTTCTCTATTTATATAACCCACTAATATACTATGGTCAGTAGAAAGTGTATTCAGGTGCTAGAGGAGCTTAAAATATTTCTAAAAGATATAGACATTATAATAAAAGAAAAGAATGTGTGCTATACAAGTGGGTCCACAAAGCTAAAGTCATTTTTCTCACTTTACATCCCAAAGCCAAAGACAACCATGGGACACACTCAGCAATCACTGACATTTCCAAAATGGCAACACTAGTGATATGAAGAGTCCTTCTCTTCTGAAAGTGCTACTGATTTTTAAGACTAAGCACAGATTGAAAGCTGTACTGTTAGTCCAGTAGAGCTGCATTTGCACTTATTAATGAAAGAGTTCGGATTAATTAAATTCAGGACCAGTAACAACTGCTGCCATGAGAAACTAGTCTCCCAAATGTGTACAAAAGGAGAGTCCAATTGCCCATTGAAAGGATTAGTAGATCCACATACTATCCTGAATCCTAGGCACTTTTTAACCTTACCCAAATTATATGAATCTATAATAAAGAATGGTCTGAAATGTTGGCAGAGTAGGCAAGTGATGAGAAAACAAGAGCAGATGAAAATTTATCCTGCCACTTTGAAACAATTCTTTCTTTAGGATGTTTTTAATATCACAATGTGTGGGGTCATATCACTCTACTATGCACCAGGCGCAGTTTTAAGAAATAATTTTTAGGGATTTTAATATGGACTGTAGACATGGAGCTAAGCCTCTACCATGCCCTCATGATAGTTAATTTTATGTATCAACTTGACTGAGCCACATACTTCCCAGATATTGGGTTAAAAATTATGCTGGGTATCTATGATGCTGTTTCTGAATGAGAAATAGATTGCCCTGCCTAACGTGAGTGGGTCTCATCCAATCTGTTGAAGGCCTGAATAGAACAAAAAAGACAGAGTAAGTGTTTTGTCTGACTGTCTTATAGCTGGAACAGTAGTCTTCTCTTATCTTTGGACTTGACTCATAATGGAACTTACACCTCCACTCTCCTGATTCTCAGGTCCTCGGATTGGACCAGCACTATATATCATCAGCTCTCCTAGGTCTCCAGCTTGCTGACTATTAGGCTGAGGCCTCCATGTTGCATGAGCCATTTTTTTATTTCTCTGTCTCTCTGTATCTCTCTGTATCTCTCTCTGTGTCTCTCTCTCTGTCTCTCTGTCTCTCTCTCTCTATCTATCTATCTATCTCTCTTTCTCCCCTATTGGTTGTTTCTCTGGAGAGCCCAAACTAATACTGCCCACAGTCACACAAGCACTGAAAGAGGACCACATTTCCAATAGTGTAGACTTCTGCATGTCCATTCAGCAACTGAAAATTATACCCATCAAACTCTAAGCAATCACCAATTTCTTTTCTGTTTAGAAGAAATATTCTTGCTTTGAAAACTGTTACTAAATAGCATATATCACTCAAGTACAAAGGACTTAAAATAACCTTATTCAGCTGCCCTGCTTCACAGCATCACTGACTCAGACAAAGCAGGTAACCCTCAAACTTATTAAATCAAAGTCTTCAAGTGTTTGATTCTTTTTATTTTTCATTTTAATATTCTGATTTAATTGTGCAAGCTTTGACCTTGCCTAGTTCGACCCACGTCTACAAATCATGAAGCAATTGAAACGTATAGTCACCAAGAAACAGGGGTTAAGCCTTATCACTGAGCTTACACCAAGGATAGTTTAAACAGTGGTAAATCAACATCCTGATGGATAAAATTATTATGAAACTAAAAAAATAAAAAGGAAACTTTAAATTCTAAAGAGAAGTCCTTTTTAAATAAAAGTTGACTTAATAGAGGATGACTTTAAATATATAAAATAGTATTGCTAACACGTTATTCCCTCCTCAAATGAAGATATATATGCACGTGACATAGTCATATAAATTTAAAATATTTGACCATAGAAGCTTTTAAAAATAAAATTTTTCTAAGCAGTTAAAAACTAACCTACTTTATCAAGTGAATGAGCTTCGTTCGTTCTCCTTGTTGCCTTGCCCTTCTTGCCTCGAAAGCTTCCCAGTGCACCCCTGCTGTAATTGGGAGCTCTTCATTTGTTATACTCAAATGTCATCTCTGGAATACATGACCAAAAACACAAGCAACAAGGGAAAGCATAGATAAATTGGACTTCATCAACATTAAAAACTCTTGTGCTGCAAATGACACCATTAAAAAGTGAAAAATAAAACTTTATAATGGGAGAAAATATTTGCAAATGTTACATATAAGAGATTTGTACCCAGAAGATATAAAGAATTCTTAAAACTCAGCAATAAAAAGGTAAATAATAGTTTTTAAATGGGCAAAAAAAGCAGAATAGATATATCTCAAAAGAAGACATATGAATAGCAAATAAGCACATGAAAAGATGCTGAACATCATTAGTCATTAGAGAAATGTAAAACAAAACCACACTGAAATGTCACTTCACGCCTACTAGGACTCCAACAAAAAAGACAGATGATAACAAGCATTGCATAGGATATGAATAAATTAGACCTCTCACACATTGCTGATGAGAGTGTAAGTAGTGCAGCCACTTTGAAAAACAGTTTGGCAGTTCCTCAAACTGTGAAACATAGAATTACTATATAACCCAGCAATTCTATTCCTTGGTGTGTACCCAAGAGAAATGAAAACATATGTTCACATAAAAACTTATACACAAATATTCATAGCAGCATTATTCATAATAGTCAACAAGTAGAAGCAACTCAAATGTCCACTAACTGATGGATAGATAAATAAATTATGGTATGTCTATAAAATGAAATATTATTTGCCAACAAAAAGAATGAAGTACTGATATGTGCTCCAACATGGATAAACCTAAATGAAAGAAGTCAATCACAAGAGACTGCATATTAAATGATTCTATTTATATGAAATGCCCAGAATAGACAAATTTAGAGACAGAAAGTAAATTAGCAATTGCCAGGAACTGAGGAGTTACTGCTAATGGATATGGGTTTTCTTTTTAGAGTAATGAAAATATTCTAAAGTTGATGTGGTGATGGCTGCTTAACTCTGGGAGTATAATAAAAACCATTGAATTGTACATTTTAAGTAGGCAGATTGTATAATATCTAAATTATATCTCAATAAATCTGTTTTAAAATGGTCATCTCAGGAGCAAAGCATCCATTAATTTATGAGTCCTCATTTGAATTTTGAGTTGGGGAAACACTGCAGGAGAAGGTTGGAGTTATTTTTAATCAACATTTGAAGAAATTTGGAACAGTACACTTCTGAAGTCTCCTGAAATCGCTAACCCACATTTCTTTCTTACCACTTGGAAAAGTTTAGAATCACTTATACAATAGCAGAGATAGGGAGCTGTTCAAAAGTACCTGGGAGTTACTTAATTTAAGACACAGCCAGACCTAGGAAAGAAAACCTTTGTGCTATGTGACTGTGAATCCCCTGAGTGCAGGCTGCAATCTACCCACAGCTCTGGAGCAGTTAAAGCCACCCCAGCGTCCCATGACTTTGACAGATGCATTCTCTCAGTATGATGCTTCCTCCCTGGTGTCTGACATGCAACTGCTGATACTCTCTTGTTCTCAAAACAGAAATGTTCACTGGCTAAGTTTCAGAGAAAATATTATAAGAATACCTTTTCCATTGACTTACTGCTTCCAGTTCTCACCAGGAGTCAAAATTAAAATATGTCTGCATTACTTGAAGCCATCCTAAGTTTTAAAGTGAGTATTTAAAAAGGTATATTAACCCCAGTGACCTTCAAATGTCAACGCACTTGCCCTGAGGATCAAGAATCCTTGGATCTCTTCTGGTTGTCCCCACAAACTCCATTTAATTTTCAGTAAGCATTGTCCTACCTCCCTTGTACCTTACAAAGATTCCTATTGAGAAAATAAATTGAATTATCATTTTAATTTAGAATATTGAACACTTTTGCAAAGCAAGTGAAATTATTGCAAGACTAAGTCCTTTTAAAAATATTTAGATGGGAGAAAGAATTTAATTTTCCTGTCTAGGCAGCAACATTTGATTTTTAGGAAATACTTTTGTAGTTCTTTTTCTGAAATTCACACATAAGATAGATGATAGCTGCACAAGAAGCCTTTCTCTCCACCTCCTCCCCCCAGATCTGGGTAATGGTTAAAGTAAACGGTCCCAGAAAGACTTTACCATCTGAAGTGTAGGTGTACCCTGAGCCAGAGAAAGGCACAGTGGCCTCCAGAGAAATACACTTAGGATAAAATCAGTTTTCAGAAATGGGATGGGGCAGGCAAAGGAAACCAAGTACTGAGGGTCTTACTGACAAATTCTGGTGAGGCAGAGCAATTGCTGGCAACAACAGGCTCAAATGAGAGTTAATAAAACATAGAATATACATTGCCCATTTACATTGATTGCACATTAAACTTCCTTGCATACAAAAAATAATGACAGATGCAAAATGAGTGCTGAATACTGCAGGTCTGTCAGGGATTGGATGGGATGCCAGCTCCCCAGAATAAACCAAGCAGGGAACTCCACACAAGGTCAGTGGGACTGGAGAGGGTGTGGATCCGGGGCTTCTGAGGCTGTGCAGAGATTGGCATTTTCCTAAACCAGGAAGTTAAACCTTCTACAAAAAGTCTGCAGTGGAGAATGAGGAATGGAGTGCAAGCCACTTAGCCCTAAAATAGATGTGAGATGGTTCATGTCACTTAATATGGCATTTTATGAACCATCTTCTGCAAAATCTTCATTCCTAGCCAGGTCATCTATTAGGTGCAAATTTTCTTGAAACCAAAAAAGGGAAGCAGTAAGGCTGGTACTCAAGGGTAGGGGCCATTGAGAGTCCACTCAAGTGGTTTACACTCCAGGCAACCCAGCCCGCTCCATGGAGAGTCCGCTGTTACTAAGTTTTTCATGTAGCTCTCTTGTGACACCTCACAGTTCCCACCTATGAAGTGATGTTGACTGAATGACCTCTTGACAGCTCAGAAGCCCTTAGGCAAACTTCCTCAAGCTCTCTCACCAATGTCCCAGCTCATCTATTCTGAAGAAACATTTATCTTCACAACAGAACACATACATTCCAGACGCATTTGTGATGTTGAGCTGATGGAAGCATAGGTGCTATTGAGCCCTCTGGACTCTTCGCTCTTTTCTCCAACTTTAAGCCCCCACAGTGCTGTCCAAAGTCCCCATGCTCCAGGAGAAAAATGTAAATGTCCTCAGGCAAACCTTTCGGCTCTCTCTCTGGAAAAGAGCACCTGTGCAGGTATGAGCAGGGGGAGCCCCTTAATTCAGTCCCGTTTATTCATCCAGGGGTTCCACTTTCCTTTCCTGGTGCAACGCCTGCTGGAGTCACAGTGCCTGGTCTGACACTCTTAGATCTTTGCAAGCTTCTGCACAGCTGGGAGCAGAGCTGCAGCCTCCTAACCACAGCTGAGGAGAACAAAAGCTTCCAGGAGCTGGAAGATAATGAGCTCCCCATCCCTCCCACCCCCATCCTCACCAGTCCCACCTCCTTTCCTCTGACAAGTGGAAAATCACCCAGAAGCTTCTCTCACCACAGGAGCCTTTATTTATTTATTTCCTCACGGGGGTGATGGCGTTGCTTCCTTTGCTTTTCAGAAGCTAAAATGCTTTGGCAGCCAAGAATGAAAGTGTTTGTCTTAATTCTGCCCTCTCGGCATGAGTCCTTGCAGAAAATGGCTTGCAGTTTCCTCCGCGGCTGCTACTGCGGCTGTTGTGGTGGCAAAGATAAACAGCCCATCAATGCAGAGCTGAAAAGAAATATAGAAAAGGGGATGGGAGTAGTTTAATTACTTTGAATGGCTTTTTGTGTTCTGTGTGATTGCTTCCTATGATACAGTAGTTTCTCATTCTCCATGCAAGCTCCGTGTTTCTATTCATAAGAATAAGATTGAAGCAGGAAATTGGCTTTCAAGAGTAGAAGAGAAAGGGCTGAGAGGCCAGCCATTTCTGTCAGAGGAAAGCCAGTGTTGGAGTGTTCTCACAATGGCTGAACTGAACCAGGAGCTGGGCCAGCTCAGAAACATTTGTGTCCGATTCCTTGCTCTGCCCGAGAGAATGGGGATGACTTAGTCACAGGGACAGTGACTAAGGGCAAAGAGAAAGTCTCAAGGGGCTCATGATAAGTCAGAGCAGGGATGAGGAAAGTCCACAAGCAAAGCCAGGATCTTTCCGGGGCTACAGGCCAATCCCATGCTTTCTTCTTACCTGAAAAAGTAGAAGACATAGGCAGAATAGGGAGGGAAGGAGAGAGACTCCAATTGCCTTTCAAGTTATGTCTCACAGGAGAGATCTTAGGCTTCAGGCTGAAACCTGGAAGAACACTGTTCTTTCCATCTATGCTACGTGCTTTACATACTTTCCATTTCTATAAATTGAGAGCTTGTGGTTCATAATAATAACAAATAGAGTCATTTTTATATCTGACACATATATATGATCAAAAGAGATACCACCAGGCCATGAGTCACTAAGAATCAAGTGTTCTTATTCTCAGCAATCAACATGACCCTTATTCAAATTAATCTATTTTCCTGTGAAAATTAATTCCTTATAAAATCAAAATAACTTCAATACACTAAAGGAGTTTGCTATTAGAGTAAGTCCTATGATAAATCCTTTTATAATACAAATATGTTTCTGTAGAGTCTAGTTTTTATGTATTGAATTTTCTTAAACTATAGTAAATCTGAACTAGGAACAT
This sequence comes from Macroglossus sobrinus, assembly GCA_004027375.1. NCBI lineage: Eukaryota > Metazoa > Chordata > Mammalia > Chiroptera > Pteropodidae > Macroglossus > Macroglossus sobrinus. The sequence goes on along the minus strand of PVKZ01003729.1, from coordinate 62,217 downwards.
TTGAGTTAAAGACTAAGGTTTACAAGCCCATCTAGAAAATTGAGGGGCCATCGTGTGCAGAGCATTTTTCTACAAAAGAGTAAAGTTTAGAAAGGAGGAATTAATGGCTCTTCATTCATGAGTTCATAGCTATCAGAGGGGTAAAACTGTCAGGTATCTGTAACCCTTACACAGGCAGACAGGTCAACCAGCTCCACGAGGCAAGTCCTGCAGATACACTTTGCAATCTTCAAAGTAATATACAGATGATAACATCTATCATGGTTATTACAAGATGCTCATAAATGTGGATATAAAAAGTTTGGGGAATAAATTCTTTTGGCTCAAATACTCCCAATGAAAAAAGCAGAAACACCAAGCCCTGAAATATTTTATAGACTCTGAATGCAGAAGGAGTAAATGTTCGCTTCAAATTCAAAATCCCAAACTGTATTGGTGAATATGAAGAACATCTAAAACTAGTTAAAATAGAATTAGTGGAGAATTGGAGAGAGTTCACCAGAGGAATCTTCTCTGGGACAATGTAACACAAAATAATTACTCAGTTCAAGAAAAAATGTGCCTAAGAGGGCATTGCAGGTACTAGAAAAGGAGAAACATAGAAAAGAGATTAAAAACTATAAAACAAAACAAAATGAGAAAAACCTGAACCAGAAACTCTGGGAGGAGAGATGTTACCCCCCACACACAAAAAAAAGGAAAACAATGAACACTAGACTACAGTGAGGTAATAGGAAAATCGCACTCCGGCCTTCCATGGTCTTCTCCTCTCTCTTCTGCATCCATCCCTCTCTTGAGTGCCCTTGCCTTTAAGTCCCTTCTCCCTGATGCCCTCATGCTATTGCTATTTCCAGTTGAGTTCTATGTCTATTCATGCCAATGGTCATTTTCAAACTCTACGCATTCCACTGGAAGAAAAGGAAAGGACCTGAAAAGGGAAGAGGATCAAAATGACAGGTCTGTAGCCTCTATGCATAAGGTGGTTTCAGAATCATACATGAAGGACAAGCCACAGCCCAGACCAACACTTGAAAGCAATAGACAGTGGAAAAAAACCCTCTGCCCCAAATCATCTTCCCCATTGGACGGTCATGATCTCTAAAGCTCCACAATATTCACTCTTTGTGTAATTATAAATAAGAGAAAGAGAGAAGGAGAAAAGGCATACAAATGTGAGGTCCTGAGTAGCTCAGCTGGAAAAGTGCATCCAATTCAAGTGTTATCCTCAGATTCTCAGGCCACAGAATGGTACCAGACTAGGAATTGTTGATGCAAGGGCCACATAGCAGGCTGACACAACTGAGAGAAGGAGCCAGCAGCAGAAAAGGTCAGATAGAGACTACAAAAAGTACAGCCCATTAGGTCACACTGGTGGATGTGGTGGCCTGAGCTAAATAGAAAGTAGTATAAAGACACTAGGGTTTGGCAAACATGACCAGGAACACCTTAATCAGAATGGGAGATATGAGAGGTAATGAAGAGCACTAAAGACAAGAATAGCCTGCTTTACAATTTTACGCTTGATACTTTTGACCATGAACTTTTGATTGCACGTGGATAACAACACACAAAAAATCAAGTGTTGTCCTTTTGTCCTTAAGCAAGAACTTGAAAAGGTCTGAGGGTCCATTTCTAACCCAGTTCTCTCTTGAACTTAATAATGTGAACTTGGGAAAGTCACCCTACTACTTTAGTCTACACTTTCTTCATTCTACAATAAGAGCAGCCTCTAATATTCTCTTCACGTTAAGTTATTCTAGACTAGTTGAATTTAGTCTAAGTTAAAGAAAAAAACTCAGAGAGCAAAGACCTAAGTAAATAAATAACCCAAATTTTGCTCTCCTAGTGGGACAGCCTGAAGAGAATGTTTCACAAACCAAATGGAAAGCCAAGGTCTTGGGGTATCGGTTGCCTAGAAATGTGAAGAATGGAGAGGGAACATTGTCTTAAATTATGAAATCTTCAAAAACATGAGTAACATGAAAACAGATTTATTTGCCAAATCTCAAAATATCAGTATGAGGGGACATCCACTGAAACTTTATAGAGGAAATTGTTGACCCAAAGGGTAATAAATTTATCAAATGCATTATACCAGCAGGTGGTACAGGGAGGAAATAAATGTATAAATGGCTTCAAACACAGTTTGGAAAAGTTTTTAAAATGTCCTAGTCATTACAGAGTAGAACAGATGACTAGCAACATTTAAAGTTGACATTGGGAATACAATAAAGCTGTCCCTTGATCCCTCAGGACCTTCTAAGTCATAGTTTTAAAAAATCAGTTCAATGTTCTACTGCGAAAGTACAGCGAATCTTTGTTTTAGTAAATGAAAAAATTTTAAAAACCTCATAACAAGAAAGAGAAGAAGATGCTCTGAATGAAGAAAAACCAAAGACAGTGCTGAGTCATGAAACAGCACTGATGTTAGATGCTTGGTCCAGCAATGTCGTCATGCGCTTGGCTTATGCCTTTGAGGGAAAAGTGACATGTGCTAAATTCTAAGCTGGGTAATATTGATCCAGGTCTTATTCAGTGTTGGCTCTAATAAAGAGATTTTAAGAGGAAAATACCCATGTTAGTCCAAAATTATTCATTTTACTTGTTGCGAACTACCTCCTACAGTTTCTCTTCACAAACTGGGGTCATCAAATCTTTGGTGCCACAGCAGCCATCACTCCACAACCACTTGTAGATAAGACTTTAACACAATTCTACACTACTGGAAAACAAAGAACTCAACCTTCATTTTCTGAAATGTGTTTCAGTCTCAATCCAGGTCTCTACTAATAGATGTTCTTAGGTTGAAAATATGTTAATGGGTGCTCTGCCTAGGTAAGGATTTTTGAAATGGGCCTTGAGTGCATTTGCTTTTCTCCCTGCATTTGTAATCAGCCTGTCATTTCATTATCTGCATTCTGTGTTGGCTGTTTGGGATCATTAGGCAAAAACCTAGCTATCGCTGCATATTACTCAGAACGTTTGCTCTAATAAGCTTTTGTAAATAAAACCCGAAGAGACGAAAAAGGCCAGTGTCTGATTACATGCAACCAATTTGGTCTCATTAGGTTCTTATAAGGAGAAAAAGTAAATATAATCTTTATAAATCATACAGCTATAACAGAGATGCCTGGCAAAATTCATTAGCTAAGGTAATAAGAGTGAAGACCATTTAAACATGTATAACAGTTTGGTTTATGAAGCTGTTAAGTACTATTTCATCCATTATAAACTTTTACAAAATTCAAAATGTAATCAAGCAGAGGAAATCATATATTCTTACAAGATTCCCTAAGGTTCTGGCTTAATAAATTGCTATTAAAACAATGATAAAAACTAATGCTTGCCTTGAATCTTCCACTCAAAGACCCCTGAGAGGCTCATAAAACATTCATTTATTTTCCCTAGATGTTCAAGGTTTGGATAAAGTTCATTCAACCTATTTTACAGAGGGTACCATTGAGGCTCAAACAGATAAAAATCATTTTTTAAAAACTGCAGCAAAATTGAAAGCGAACAGAGAATATACCCTAAGGTTATTGCTTCTTAAGTCAATGTAAAGTCAAAATTTTCATTAAAAAAAAGAAAAAGAAAGAAAAAAAGACTACTGGTCCCCTTTTTATTACTTTTCCCTAAGCATAATATCTTGATTTGATTCTTAGGTGGCAAGTAAGGCAAATGTTGATAAGTTAGACTTGAATATTGCTTCCCAACTGACAAATTTATTCAGGATAAAAATAAGTAAGAGAACTACCTAGTGAAGGCAGAACTAGGGGTTAGACAACCCAGGTTTAAGAACTGACTTTGTCTCTAACTCTGTGACCCTGAGCAAGTCACTAAATGAACCCTGTATCTTCCTAGTGAATTACAGATAACAATGCCGTGAGAAGGAAATGAGATTAATAATACCAGAGAGGAAAAAGTCTTCACAAACTTTATAATGCTGCCCTATTTTCTTTGTTTCTTTCCTTCTTGTTCATGATCAGTTATGATGTTTTGAGAATTAGTTCCCATCTCTCAAAACTCCTGTCATTTTTTTTAATAAATACCTTTAAGACTGTCCTTAAGAATTTGCCTAATGAGTCAATAGAGTGTCCCATCTCAGCACTGAGAAAACTGAGGCAATCTTAACGAGTGAGCTCTTCACCACGTCAACATCGCTACCTCTAACTAGATGTCAGAATGTAATTTTCACAGTTGGCCCAAACCTGCCAGCCAGGAAAACAAACAGGTGTTCTAGAGTGCCTCAAAGAATGGGATGGAAGAAGCGGCCACCCTTTCACGTTTCAGTCAGGTTGCCATCTTCCCTGTCACATCACTGTCAAGCTGCAACTTTCAGCCTTAACTCAGTGCCTCCTCAGGGTCCAAAACAGCAGTCCCCAACCCTTTTGGCACCGGAGACGGGTGCTCCTATGAGATTCGAATGCCTGATGATTTGAGGTGGAGCTGAGACGGTGATGCTAGTGCTGGGGGAGTGGCTGCAAATACAGATGAAGCTTGCTTGCTAGCTTGCCACTCACTTTTTTCTGTGCAGCCAGGTCAGGAACAGGGTATGGCCTAGTACCAGCCTGCGAGGAGGAGAGGTTCCAGAACCCTTGGTCCAAGGGACAGACTACCCCCAAACACTTACTTCTTTCAACAACACTCCCATCATACAGTGAGTGTGAATGTTAGCAGCAGCATAAAAGGGAAGAATTGGGAGGGTTGGGGCCAGGAGAGTTAAATGTGGAAAGGCAAGTAATATCTTGAGTAGTTAAGCTCTCAAATAAATTACCCCAGTGCTTGACATGTGCGTATGTGCATACAAGAAACGGAACTAAGAGAATCACAGGTTTTAAATAGATTATATGAGATTAGACCACATATAAAGTCCATTGAGCAGCATAGAAGAGCTGTACCTAGGTGGAGTGGATTGTAATGTTAGAAGATGGGAGTGGCAGAAAGGGGCAGTTATATTTTATTATTTTTTTCTTTTTTTCCCGCCTCCATCTTAAATGGCTGTGATGTATCTAGCCACAGTACAGCGCTTCTTACAATAGATACAACAGTGCCACCTAGCGGCCAAAAAGCAATTGTCCTTCCAGCCAGGGAGAGGCCAGGACTGAAACTGATTATCCCTGTGCCCTGCCAATGCCTTAAAGAAACGCCCTCGGTCCGAGCTTGAGGGTTGCTTCACCAGCAGTGTGCAGAGAAGACTTGGAAGAACTGCTTGCAAAGCCAAGGATACGGGCTGTCTTTCCTGACATCAGGCAGCACACTGCAGCTCCTCTTCAGTGTATTTCCAAAACATAGAAGAAGAAAGGACCTTTTGGATTTTAGTCCCCAAACTTCCCCTCCCCCATCAAAATGCAAATTTCCTTGAGTTTTTCCTTTCTGTGTCCTATTCTGTGCATGTTAAGATAATTCATGCAAATTTATGCATTTTGCTCAGAGGCATCTAATTAGACAGATTAGTTCGCAGACTCAGTAACCTTCTATTTTATTCTTCCGGAAAAAAAGGTTATGTCAGTTAGGAACCTCTCACTTTTCATAGGCATCAGGCAGAGTGTGTTCATGAATGAGCAAGAGAACAGGTCTGTGTGTGTAGAGTACATAAACACCTGCATTTTGTGTGTATATCATGTGTGTTTACATTTGGGACATTTGCATGCCTCCCCGTCCGAAGTCCAGCATAAGTACGTGGGCACCACCAGTGCTTTCACATTACACTTTTTCATGAGAAAAAGGAAAATGAAAGGTTAGCTCACAAAGGTCCAAGAAGTATGAACATCCAATTGGCATAACAGCCGAACAAAGGAAACAAACGGGGGGGGAAAACATTCGCATTTTTCTTTTGTTCTGAAAATGCATTTCAATTCTTATTGGCAGGCTGCCAATCTGCATTCCAGAAGAAAAGAAAACTCACTTATCAGGGAAAGATAAACCAGAGACGTGATGCTAACAAGCTCTCAAATTGACAAAAGCATTGTGGGTTGCCATGGAAAGAGATTTTTTAAACTGTGAGGGTCATTATCCCCTGCCTCTAAAAATCCACCAGGTATGGCAGCCAAGGATCTAATCAGACAAACAAGATTCCTCATGAGCAGCATCGGGGCTGACTTTCTGACACTTTTCCTCCCCTGAAGAATCTGCCAGTTCCCAAGAGCCATCCAAATGTGTGTTTCAGTCAATCACTATATAATGCTCTCTGACCCAGACACCTGCTCTCCCAGCATGCAGCAGTCTATAAAGCTTTTTTAGGTCAGAGGATGCAAACTCAAATACCTGCCTATGCCATTTGACTGTAGCCAGTTAGCTAGGGATGGTGGCAAGCTGAAGAACTCTACTCGTCTGTTTAAAAAAGCTATTACTGAATTCCAGCCAGTTGTTTCCTTGAGGAAGTGCAAGCACATTATTGCTAGATTGTTTTCAAAAGAACCCAAAACCTGACTGTGTTATGTGAAATCTCCTGATTTTTAAATGTTGGCAGCAACTTAAAAATTGTTAAAACCTCGTGTTGAGCCAAACAAAACTTTGCCAAAGCCTGATCTGACCTGAAAAATGCCAGTGTAACCCTTGCCTTAGGTCATTCACAGCCCTTGAAAATCTGTATTCAAACCACACCCAACCATTATGCCTCCACTGCCTATATAGGGCAGAAACATTCACACTTTTATGCCTTTGTTGTGTTTCACCAGCCTGCCTTGGTCTTTCCTCCAGTCCCTGCTTGTCAAAATTCAATATCAAGGGCCAACTCAAATTCAATTTGATTGTGAAGTCTGCCAGAATCACTGTAGTCAAAATTAATCATTCCAGTAACACTTGGTTTCTGTCTTTGTTCTTGCACTTAGCAGAATCTATCTCATGGTGGGGTGGGTAAGCAGTGTTAGTGTGAGTCCTTGAAACCTAGTAATGTAACCAATACATCTCTCTCTCTCTCTTTCTCTCTCTCCCTCCCTCCCTTGTGCCTCCACTCCCCCAGTGCTCAGCACCAAGTCTGCATCTGCGTTGATAGTCGGTTTGAATTTACATTGGGTAAATTACTAAATGAAAAGCAATGCATGCTGTTCGTTGACTAAAAAACTCAGGGCACCTCAAGACAATTAATTCAACCTCAGCCTTGCATTAAATATGTCAGGTGATCAGATGACAACGCTCAGGTATCTCTGAAATCAGGGCTGCATAATGATGATTAAATCAACAGCCTTTTGAATAAGGAACGTTTCCTGTTGGCCCCCAGGGATATGTTACTATGATCATACTATATTATGACTTCCTGGAGGGCACGGGTTTTGGTTTTGGTTTTGGTTTTTGGTTTGTTTGTTTTTTTTTCATCCTGTGTATCTACCACACTTTCTGTCACAGAAGAAATTGAATAAAATATTTGTGGAGTTTAATAATCATCCTAATAAGTCTATAATGAGTGCCTACTTCATGCAAAGAACAACACACCTTGTGGTAGGTAGGATGTGGCACAATGCTCTGGGACAGCTACATTCTGATTGGAAAGCAAAATATATTTAAATTTAAAAAAAATAGTTGCACCATCAATACATAGTAAATACTGGAAGTTATTGAGCTCCAGCCATGTGATATGCCTCTTGCTAACTGCTGGGGATTTAAAAAGAAGCAGTGCCCACCCTTGTGGAGACCTGGTATTAAACAGGGGACTGTGAAATTAAAAAAAAAAAATTATTTCAGGCTGAGCAGTCAGAAAAAGTGCAATTTGAAATCACAGGAAGCAAGAACCTAGTAAGTTCTAGATGGAATGATGGCCTAGTGTTTTAACATTAGGATGTTAACGCCAGAGGTGGGCATGTGGGGAGCGGTCCAATAAAGTGAAATGTTGCTAAAGGGAAAATATTCTAAAATGATGCCACTTCACGGGCCCAGCAGCCTTTCTGGGATCTGGGGAAGTAACTCTCAACCTTGGGATCACACCCTACCGGGAACTATACTGAAGCTTCAGGGACGTTGTGAGTCGGGAGTTGTGAGGTCTGAGAGGAAGGACAGCTCTGCCCAGTGCCTGCTGTTGCTTCTGCCTCCTGCACTCCCGGTCACAGACGATGAAGGGAAAGAACAGTGAGACCAACGTGCTGCTCTACTCAAGAGCCCTCACGCTCTTGCTGGTCGTATCTCCAAAACATTACTCGTCATATGTCATCATTTGTTCAGGCTGCTGTAACAAAAATATAATAACAAAAATGCAATAAACTAGGTAGCTTATAAATGATAGACATGTATTTCTCACAGTCTACAGTCCGAGAAGCTCAAGATCAAGGAACCGCAAAGTTGGTGTTCTGTGAGGCATTCCTCCTCATCGGTGGCTGCCTCTTCACTGTGCTTTCTCATGGTGGGAGGGACAAGCTACCTTTCTGGGGCCTCTTTTTACTACAGCACCAACCCCAGTCATGAAAGCTCCACCATCGTAATCTAAAAACTTCCCAAAGTCGAACCTCCTAAGGCCATTGCCTTGGGGAGTAGAATTTCAGCACAGGAATTGGTGAAGGACACAAACATTCAGTCCACAGCAGTACATAAAACGCCCAGTGCTCTTCTGGGTCACCTCTGTCTGTCCACAAACTTCACGATCCACGTGTACAGCTTTCCTGTTGTGCATAGGGAAAGGGTAATAGCCGTGATCATTGTTTACTCTTTCTTTTGCTCAATCGAATTTGGTCAGTAGGTCTGAGAAAGAAAGCAGTGTTAAAAAGAGGAAGAGTAGTCCTGGTTTCAGTGTAAGCCCTTCTCTTCTAAGCAGGGAAATCGATGTCATGGAATTTAGTTGTGACTCCCTCACCCACCAAGCAGAAAAATTCAGCTATGATACATGACAGTGTATAGCTTAGACTTGCCCCCATAAAACGGCAAAAAATCTAGGGAAGGCAATAGGAAGAAAAGGAAAGAGGAAAAAAGAAGTAAGGAAGAGAGGAGATCAGTATGACAGGTAACAATTAAAATAAGGATTTATTGTGAGACTCTGAGGTGAACTTGGAGCTCAAGATCAAGGTTTGCTGGAAATAAACATAAGAACATATGGAAAAGAAGAAAGAGAATTAAATAGCTTCAAATTCCTACTTCGAAAGCCCATGCTCTACCAATAATTTATTCTAAAAGAAAAAAAAGCAGAAGGAGATCAGAAGATGGAAGAAAAATAATCAACATAAAAGTGGAGGTGTCGACCTGAACAGATTTTAAACTGAAACAAAGACTTCATATGATTAGCTGCAACTGCAATTACATGGAGATGTATAAACTTCTCGGGCAAATGGTACCAGGCAAAACTCTAGCGCTTCATGGTGCCTTATGTGTAGTTTAGTCTTTTGATATTTAACTTACATTCTGCCAACAAAATTTTTGTCATATCTGATGTGTTTTGCCAAGTCCTTTATTTGGGATGCTTCCTGATTTAAATATTTTTAGCTGCAGTGGTTTTTTAATCATGAGGGTATTGTTTCAAAAGCAATTATTTTATGTACAACCAAAAGCAAAATCAAAGCCCAATCTAAATTCATCTGAGATCATCCTATTTGTGAGGGACACTATGGAAAAAGGCAGAAAACTGCCCTTGAGAACTGTTCTATGAAGGGATCTTAGATTTCTCTTCTAAACATGGTTATTGGTTGACCTGTGCTGATTTTCCCGATGTTTTTGATTGAAAAGGGCAAATTGCAACTTCATCTGCTTTCATCAGAAAATAATGCCCATTGACTCCTCCCACCCTGAAATCAAGCCTCTTTGCAATCAGCCAGTCTTCAAGTGGCCTGCAATTTGGATGAGAAGAGCGAGAATGGGTGACTTCCTAGAAAGAAATGTCTTGTCCAGTAATTGTCTTGCCCTGTAATTGTCTTTCTGATGAAGCAGTACCATTCCTGGTTTGGAATTGGAGGCTGAGAACTAGCACCTGGAATGAAAAAGAGCTTGCCAATCTAGTGGGTGGGCATCTTCCCCCAAAGCCCTCTCCACACAGGCAGCAGCATGTCCCTGTGTTCCCTGAGGGAGCTGCTGTTGGCTTTCCAGCCACTGCTTAGCCCTGCAGTCCTTTGCCACACAAAAATTATGAAAAAAGACAGGGTCAAGTTCTTCATGGCAAAGCAGATGTAAACACAACATAGAGAAATGGCCCCTCAAGTCTTGGCTTCAGGGACACTTTGATTTTTCAAGCCCACACAGGCATCGGGTTGCTTCTTTCACAAAGTCCTTCATTCCTTATATACTTAAGTTGATCCAATAAAGGCATTGTTCAGAGAGGAAACGTGTAGTACAGCCAACGCAGTCATTTTTACAGCAAATGAATTATAGGCCCGAAGAACAATGCAAAGTCTCTTTTCCAATTGTTCGTAGGAGTGTGTTCATTCCAAGCCATTACAGCCTGTGTCTGTCAGAGGGAATCTCTGCATCAGGCTATAATAAGGCACGTTAACTTTCTGCAATGGAGTGTTCTGTGGCCTTGCTCTATGACAGCTCCCAGACTCTGTGTAGTTCACTTTAGATCCAGCTCTTTCTTTCTAGAAAGTCCGTAGCCAACTAGGCTACAGTTATCAGGGCAGGTCTTAAAACCACAGGCACAAAAGGAGAAGGGGAGTCAAGCTAGAAAGAATTCTCTCAGGAAAAGCCCCTGCTTTAGGGTGTAGACAGGAGCTGCTGCCTGTAGCATGGAGAAGGGAGTTCCTGCCAGCTGCTGGTTGCTGCCTCAAGGAAAGCATTTTAACCAAGGAAAGCTGGTAACACCATGAAAAGGGGATAAAGTGAGGAAGCCTGAGGTCCAACACAGCACTAATCCTGCCAGCATTCCTTTTGTCTCTCTGCCTCACAGTCTACTTTGGACACAGATATTGGTTATTTCTCTCATTATGTCACCTTCTTGCACAAAATGTCTCCGTGATTCTTATTGCCTTCAGAACCAAGTCCATATTCCCAAACCCAGTTCTCAAGAACTAGCACCAGCAAGCCCTTCCCTGCATACTCTGTGCCAGATATCTTCTGTCTGCATTTCCAGATCCACATTCTGCCTGAACGAGATTTCATACAGTTCCCGAGGATGGTGGTTTCCTGGTTGGGCTTGGCCAATAGAAAGAGGGGGCAGAGTCAGGCAGGAGGTCTGAGGGATATAGCAGAGAGAAGGTATTCATTTCCCTGGCTCCAGCCTTCCCTACTAGGTTCCTTTAAGCTAGCCATGTCCCTCACCTCAAGGACACTGCTCTCTGAGAGGTGGCTTCCTCTGCACTGTGCTTACTGGTTCTAGTGACCATCCTCTTCCCTCAGTTCTAGAGGTCTGAGGATAACATTCCCTCCCCTCCCCTCTCCAGCACTGCTCCAGGTTACTACACTTTGACTTGTAAATAAATCATTCACCTCTTATCTATTTAGAGTACTCCATCTTTCCTGTTGGAACCCTGACTGAAACTTTCTCTTCTCCAACCTCCTTATAGATAAGAAGCTGAGCCTCTAGAGGTTAAATTGTTAAGTTTATTGACTTAAATCTAATAAGTAATAGAGACAATACTTGTACTCAAGCAGTGTAGATCCAGAACCTTCTCTTGTAGCCCCTGAGCTGTATACTGCCTCACTAACACACAAGGCTAGAATTGCATTGTCACTTTTCTCCCATCTCAATCCTACCTATCCCACGAGGTAAGAGTCAAGCTGTCCCTCATCCATGACATTTTTCTTATCCTTCCAGCTTCATTATAAGCTCAAGTTCCATTAAACAGAGGGTCTATGTCATCCTCTTGCATACATACCACATACTGCATCACCATATTCTTTCAGGATTCTTGTGCATATTCTTATTTATCCAGTGGGTGGAAAACCTCTAGGAGGACAGAATTGTGACTTCCATGTAATTCTCATTTTCCACAGTAAATACAGCAGCCTGTATTAGTTAGCTGAATAATGAATGAGAAGGGATTTCCATGGTCATTTATATCAGCTATCAAAATGAATAATTACCCAATTCATGGGTTCTTCTTAAATTAAATTATTTTTTAAATTGAGCAGTAGAAGAGAAAGGTGTCAAACTCTAAATAAGTAACAGTCACTTGGAAGCAACTATAACATTTGTTTGACCAGTGTATTAAGTACCACTAAAAAACCATGATAGCTTGGTGGCTACAAAAGAAGTTTCTTGGGCTAAACTGGTGGGGTTCAAATCCTGGTTCTACTATTTGTAGAAACTTAAGAAACTTAGTGATAAATACACATAAACACCTAGAACAGGACCTGATACATTGTGTTCAACATGGGTCAGTTATTATTGCTGAATATGCAATAATCACACGATTGTTGTCAGGACTCTTCCTAAGATTTCATAATACCTGGAAGTTTTCAGGAAAGGCAAGGTAATACTCTCTAGTGTTTATCTACAAAGACTCTACTTTAAGGAGTTAATACAGTCCACAGAATCACATTCTAGTGAATAACATGCTGATGAAGTATTTTCATGTATAGTTGGAGAAATTTTGGAGAAATATGGGGAGGATAGTTTTAGTGTATCATACTATTTTATGACTAAGGAAACTGAGGCATCAAAGACATAGGTGAGACTAATTAATTTATAAATGAATCTTGACTTGGCATCTATTAGGTATCCAGTTGTGTCCTCAAAGTGATGGAGGCTATAACTACACTGTACACCATGTGTCTAGGTGACCCGATACAGCAACGTAGAACCCAAGATTCTGACCCAATTTGCTGCCACACCAGATAGCACCCAAAGACCAAGAAGCAGCTCTGCTTTTTGAGCAATATCTATCAATCAAATCTCTTGAGAGGTAGATGGATGGGTTTCCATCCAAAAACTATGACAGATGCACTTAATAATTCATCTGACCCTCATTTTCTCTTCTGTTCTATGCCTGCCTTTCAGCCAGTCTCTCTTATGTGCTGAAATGCAGTGCAAGGAAAGAGAATTCTTTCCTTGATAGGCCTTTTTTTTCTTTATAATGCTACCTTTTTATTACCTTTATTAAGCAAGGCATGCACAGAGGGCCTAAAAAAAAGAAAAAAACAATTTGAGGGTAGCTTTTACAGCAGCTCTCCCTCCCTTGAGAACTGAGCTCGTACACATAGTTTATTACCTTCTCATGCTCCTGAACACTGCTTAAAGCTATATAATATCTTCTGGTGGGTAAATGAGTAGCAGTTTTCTCTAGTCTGTCAATCAATTCCATTTCCCTCTTGAATAAAGGAAGTTAACATCTTACCCCCTCTGACAGTTGAGGAAAGTGAATTTCTTCTTGCTCTCTGTCAGGGACGTTAGGCAAGGAGAAGCAAGGAGAGAATGCATCCTGGCAGTGCCCATGGTGCCTTGGGTGTGGGCCGCTGCTACAGGAACAACAGTCTGTACACATTCCCACAGAGGCAAGAGCTAGACTTTGGCTGCAAATAGAAAAATCACAGCAACTCCATATTTCGTCCTTATCCAGAGCTTGACCCAGGAAAAAATGGTGGTATTTAATTGAAGTGATCAAGACAGAATCCAGAATGCAATGGGTTGAAGAGCAAGAGGAGAGTGAAGGAGCGAAGAAAGAAAACAGAGACATATCAAGGATGAAAAAACCTATCTCCTTTTCTGGGAAAAGCCACCCCACTCCATGCTGAAGAAACATTTGTTCACCTTTAATTTTTATCAAGAAAGTCTTACTAAGCCACTACTATATAAAGTATTTGATTAGACTCTTCAGAGAAGAGATGCAAAGATGAAAAAGAGTGCTTGCTTTCTCTCCATGGTGACATCTGGGCTTCACCTCTTTTAGTTCCTTGCTCAGATCTCACCTCATCAATGAGGTCTACGTTGACCACCTTTTTAACACTGCAACTGCCCCCACCGTGACACTCCTGGTACTACCTGTCCAACTTGAGGCTTTTCTTCCATAGCACATATCTCCTTTTGACACACCTTATATTTACCTGCTTTATTATGCTCATAACTGTTGTCAGTTTCCACAGGTAACCTACCTCCAGGACAGAAATCTTTGCTAATTTTATTCCCTGATGTACTTCAAGTGCCTTGAACAGTGCCTGGCACATAGTAAACATTCAATAAATAATTGTTGAGTGAAAAAGGTATTGTTTCTCCCAGTGCCCAAATACATTGTTTACTAGCTCCCAATGGATCTTCTGGAATCACTGAGAATTTATAAAAATGGTGTCTTCTCCAACAAACTCCCCCAGGAGTGAAAGCAATATAAAGGTTTTGGTGAATGAGTAGATGCATCCTTACAGCTTGCTGATCTCACTGTGCAATGGATCTTTTGCAAAACACCATCCATGGTTTTCCTTCACAGATGACCTCTTAGTCACCGTGAACTTGGGTTGTTCATCAACTTGGTTCAGATATTTCACTGAGACTGATAGAACCATTTTTCTTTTTGTGTGTAAGTACACTCATGGTATGATGCCGAGGACTAATGCATTTAGGAAACATGTTAAGGAAGTTTCATCAATTTCGTTGCATACCTAAGGGCACATATTTCAAAGGTATATAGTAACCTTCAACATATTACACATTTAATCATTACCAGATCCCTAGTCTGGCCCTGCACACCATAAATGTCCACTCTTCCCATAGGCCCTCCGACTGGGTTTCGAACAAGAGCTAGCTCCCACAACAGCCCAAACACTCTAATGGACTAGCACAGGCTCCAAATGGCTCTTACCCAATACTCCTCCCACAGGCAATGCTCTCAACTGGCACAACCCTGGCCAATGACAAATTCTAGAACATTCATCCAGAAACTGGCAGGTAGACAGATATTCATGTTTTATGATAAATAATATGAAGTTCCTGGATATGAAAGGCTCACTGAGATCACAAAATTGGTTAATGGCAGTGAGATCAGATCATATTTCCTGCATGGCTAGATTTCACAAGTGACCCCCTAACTTGATGCTGCACCGCCTTTGATTTTCAATTATGCTTCCCCCAGGCTCCTCTTATATTTGTTCTGGGATTACTCCTAAAATGATCATCTCCAGGGGAAATTGCAGCCCTGTTGGCTGATGCCCCTTATTCCCTACTGTAACTTCTCAAAAAAAGAAATGAAACTCTATAATCTTTATCCCTAACTTACTAGAAAACAAACAAACAAACAAACAAAAAACCCTATACTATTCTCTTGCTAATATGATCTGCCACGCTTAGGTCTTGAAACCATAAAGACACACCTGCTCTGCAGACATGCCTTGCTATTTCCAATAGAAAAAGGATACAAGTAAAGCTAAAAAGCACTAATTCTCTGCATTGAAGAAGCTTCATTTAAAGGCCAACAATATCTTGTTCCAGCAGGGATAACATTACCCCTTGGGCTTGACCTAGGTTTTGGAACTATGAAATTTTACACAGCATCTGCTAAAGCCAACAAAAATCCCTTTCTCTCACTATTTCACTTCTGTTGTCTCTTTTCTTACATATGTTTCAGTTAGCTTTGGCCATGAATAAACCATTCCAAACTTGTAGGCTTAAAACAATAGCCACTGAGGTCATGATTCTGTAGATCAACATTTCGAACTGGTTCTGCCAGGCAGCTCTTCTGGGACAGGCTCAACTGATCTCTCCTGGGAACACTTGTGTGTCTGAAGTTAGCAACTCAGCTTCTAAGTATTGGGCTTACTGCAAGCAGGGGCACTGGTAAGTGAGCCACATGCCTCTTATTATGCTGCAGAATAACCATGTCTTGCTCACTTGAAAGTTCAGGGTTTTAAGAGCAGGAGGGCTTCATTGTGCAAGCATTTTTCAAGTCTGTGAGTATTTCATGTTACTGCCAAAGCAAGTCACAAGAGTTGTGAAAGATTTATTTTTTGAAAGAAGCTACAAAGTCACATTGCAAGGACATACAAACAGGGAGGGAAAGAAATTGTGCAGCTATTTTTTGCAATTTTTCATTAAGCTATGAACGGAGGAGTTTGTGAAATGTATACGTGCTGATAAAAGGAGAAGACCGGGGATTTAGTAATTACTAAATTATCTAGTCACATATGATCTTCTCAAGAGACTATTGGTTTAAGACACCTTATGAATTCATTCATTTATTCAACAAATATTGAGCATCTACTATATGTCAATCCCTATTCTAGGAACTGGTGATAGAAACAGACAATGGCCCTTTTCTTACTAGATTACGACCTTGAGTGGTAAGGGGAGACAGATAGACAATAAATAAATAAATGTATAATAGCTCTGACTCTAAGTGCTATAAGAAAAACTTTAAAAAATGACTAAAGTGTAGGGTGTTATTTTATTTAGGGTAATCATGGATGGTCTCACTGACAATATCTCAAACGAATACTTGAAGAAAGTGAGGGAACAATCCATACAGATGGCTGGAAAGCATTCCAGGCAGAGGAAAGAGTAAATGGAAATCCCGAACACAGAATCACCTCTGCTTCTTTGAGTAACAGCAAAGAGGCTAATATAGCTGGTGTGAAGAGAGTGAGAGGGAGAGAGAGAGGATACAAGAGAAGTGTTAGTGAGCCAAATTATATTGGGAAGAGTAAGCCATGATAAAAAGTTTGATTTTATTCTGAGTGAGAAGAGAGTCTTTGGCTAACTGAAAACAGAAATGTGGTATGACCTGACTAAAGTTCTAAGATCGCTCTGTTTGCTTTGTGCAAAATACGCTCTGGTAGAAAACCAACTGCAAGGCTGTAGTTTGGGTCACACTGCGTTCCTCGGCTGCACAGATCACAGCTAATAAATAAATCTCTCAGTTCTATTTACGATCCCCTGTGTTGAATTACACCCAAATTTGGCCGGAAGAGAGAAATCCTTCAAGACCTTATGCACAAAAGGAGACATGAGCTTCTTGATGCCAACCTGTGGGAGTCAGGGAGAAAGGGAGCGGGAGGAGGAACAAAGCCACCTGAGAGTTCAGCTGTCCAGCCACTTTAGAATCCATCTCTGTCTCCTTCCTTCACTTAGTGGATCATGTGAAGGATGGTGGCTCATGAACTGGTGAGAGGAAATGGATAGGATTAAGAAAGAGTAACTGCTATGTGAACAAATGCCAAAGCAAGACAGATGGCTCAACATCGTTGACATTTATCACAGGGCAGAGCCCCAATCCAGTCTTTCAAGGAACAGGGCTCCGATGAATAAAACAAGAGTGGAGTACACCTCAGGAGAAGTGACCACAGGACCAGAGGAGGGAGTTGTTATCTGTGGCCTGCTTTCTGTTCAGGAGCTGGATTTTACCAAAAGACATATATAAGCGTACGCACGCACACACACACACACACACAGTCTAATCCTTCAAATTTCAAGTTTTCCATCCTTCCATATCCATCTCCCCCACCCCCAATATCCCATTGCCCTCAGAGCCCTTTTACCTAATGGTTAAAGTCAAGTGAAACTCAACGGGAAACTGAGGAATTTCCATTCTCTTGTCAGTGGGGTCTGACCTAATGGCTTTCTTTCTGTCTTCTCAGACCCATCATTTTCTACAAGCCCAACTCTGATTCTTTTTCCCCTCTACTGTCTCCCTTTCTAACAAAAAGGACTCGAAAGCCAATTGCAATTTCCAAATACGTCACTGATAGGGGGAACAGTGATGGGTCATCAGCATAAGACCCATCTTTTACATCCTACCCCTGTCCTAGGCAACAGTGGGAAGTTCAGATTTCAAAAGGCAGAATTACTTTTGCAAGAAGCGGTCAAGAATATGGGCCTAGGACTCAGAGTCTTCCCATGAGCCCTGCCTGGGAAGACCATTTATTAACAGTAAACCTTGGACAAATGATTTAACCTCACCAAGCCTCCGTGTTACATTCATGAAATAGTAATAATACTACTTATCCCATAGAGTTTTCATGTGGAGTAAATGAGAAATTATATATAAAGTGCTTTTGGCATAGTGTCTGACACATTATAAAAAATGGGAGATAATATTATATTATCATCAATTTTATTTTATTAAGAAGGGTGGCTGGTATCCAGCTGCCTCCACACAGAATGCCAATAAATGAGTATTTACACAGCCTGGGAATACTAAATGGCAGGTACAAGCAGTACTCAGAGTAGATTTTCTGGCATAGGGTTAGTAAGCAAAGCTTTTCTTCTTCACTGTTACGTTCATTTAAAAATAATATAAAAACACATTTGGTGATGTGGTGGTGAGTATGATCCCAATAACCAGAACCTTTCTCTGGCAGCCCTACAGACAGCCACGTACCCATAATGCGTTGGGATGGCAGGTGGCAGAGGGTTTCACAAGCTTTCACAGAGCAGTAAACAAGGCATTCTCATCCACTTGTCTTCCATTCTTCTGATTCTCTCCAGATGGGCAACAATGTGACTACTCATTCAAGTAAATGTCTCAAGATCTTTTGAAGAGATGGCTCCAAAATTATCCCCTAGGATTTACTTCTGATGGTAAAATTAGTGAGTTGGAAGCTTAAATGAAACAGGTGAAAGGCCCTGCAGGCAGAGAACTAGAGAAATAAAGAAGTCATAATACTTAGTTATGAGACATATACCTTTCTGAGGCTTCCTTGACAGAATCCAGGCTGTTGGAGAGAACCTTGTAGAAAGTTATCAGGCAGACATGGTTCCATAGTGTAGCAGTTAGCACGTCTGCTTTACATCCACTGGGTTCACTCCCCAGTGGAGCCATGGTTCATGATCTACAGCCATGCTACCCTGAACAAGCCCGACATCTGATCTCAGAAGCTAAGCGGGGTTAGGACTTGGATGGAAGACTACTTAGGAAGACCAGGTGCTGTAGGCATAAACAATTTTTTAAAAAAAAAAAAAACATCAGGCTGCCTAACTCCCAGGACCCACACTGCCCCCACAATACTGGGTGGCTGTGAGCCTCATATTCTCTCAACTTTAAAAATGAAAACATTTTCTGGGTCAATGCTTCTCAAGTAAGACACTTACTTCATAACTGCCTGGAGAATTTGTTTGAAAATACAGAATACTGGGCCCACTAGAGACCATTAGAATCCAAGCAGATAGATATCAGGAATCTGTATTTGTCATAGTTCCTTTGAAGAGGAATTTTCACTCAAAAGGTTAATCAGCTCTTTGTTCTGCTTCTGTAGATATGCTTGCTGCAAAGGCTGTACTGCAAATAACTGAAGACTCAATTTCTCTTTTCTTTGTTCTGTCTAAACAACAAATGTAATTACCTGTACCCCCTAGCAACTGTTACTCTTTGTAACTCTTTGTAACTGTCTGCAATCCATAGTAATTCCTATGCGCTTTGTAACCATCTGAGGACAAATTAACCAATCAGCCCATGCCAAATAAATTCTGTATAATGTTGCAACTGAGCTCTGGGCCCAGATCTTCAGAGCCCTAGCTCCTCTGGACTGCCAGTGTAATAAACCTGAGTTCTCCAACTCTCTGAGTGCTGCTTGGTTTCTCACAGGTCTGATTTTTGCAACTTTTCTGCAACACCTTCACAGTCAAATTTGAGAACCACTAGCCTACAAGAGATCTCTGAGATACACAATTGCTAGTTATGACTAACTCTCTGCTACTCACTAAGAGGAAGGCTCTGACAAGATTTGTTTCTTCTCTCAGGGCATTTGCAATCTGCAAGAGGTAGATAGAATGGTGAGTATAAGGATAAAAAAACCTAACATCCAGGGTATCTTGGCAAGTTGTAGCTCTCTCTGCTTTGCTGTTCCTTCCCAGCCAGGACCACCCTTGGTCACAAAAGGTGACTAGCTCTTGCAGCCACTCTTACTACATAACTCAATTCCAGCTCTTAATAAACGAAAACCACATTTGTGCACACACACACACAAAGCAAAGGTTTATAGAGTAGTCATCTTGTATCTGTCTCTTACAGGTATTACTTTATTATCAAATCAATCCTTGGAGGTAGATATACTTTGTCCCCATTTTAACCATGACAACACTGCAATACAAGTTTCAGTAATGTGTCCACAAACACCCAGCTAAGAAGTAGAGAAGGAAGGATTTGAACTCAGGTGATAAGATGCCAGCATGAGTGTTTTTATATTCCTATACATAACTTAATCTCCAAGACAGAATTTCAGACATCAACTTTAAGAGAGACTCTTAAAAAGGTCACACATTCCTACCCCCATCAGTAAAATAAAGAAATTTGAAGGCATTTTTACAACCTTAAAAGTCAATTAAACTAAACAAAGTTTGGCAAACCCTTTGCCTAGGCCAATAGATCTTTCTTTATGCAAGGAGGGCAATCTGGAAAGTGCAGGAACATTTTAGGTTGTTATGAGCTAATAGAATGTAGAACCTGCAGCTGCAGACTGGTCTGCAGCATTCAAGGCAGGTCCACATACAATGAGGAGACCCACGGAGAAACTCCCATAGGCAATGGAGATATGGTGTCCAATTAAAGAGTTCTGATAGTACTCCCCCAAGACAGGGAAGAACACTGAGCAGAGTCTCCTCAGGCCCTCTGTAACTCAATTTCAACAGTCTGACCATTCTTGTTGAGAGATTCTATTTATGAAAACTTTGGCAATGTCAGATAAGGTCGTCTCTATCAGAAAAATAAAATCACACTAGCATTTGGGTGTCATCCCATCACCAACCTGAATTATATTGACCATGTTTTTGGCGATTATATAGAGAATTTAGATCAAAACAAAGTTTAGCTGCAGTTGTGCATGTTCCCTGTCAGTAACTGGAGCATAAAAGATTGCTATAGCATAAACAAAGGCAGGATACAAATATGCTCCTTCTATGAGTCTGTACCAGTAATGGCTATATTAATCACCATTATCATTATAGTTACCCTACTCGGCATCATCAGAATCAGTTCAGCAACTGTTTCTCTTGGTGACGTCTCCTTATTACCACATGGTATTAATGCATCCGAGTTGATTTTCTGCTCCTACTGCTTAACAGCTGTGTGGGAGTAAATATCCCTCAGTGAAACACCAGCTCAGGCTGCTAGGACTCAGGAAATCACTCCAGATGTTGAGCAGCAGGATCAGTGAGCAGCTGCAGAATAGAATACACCAATGTCTGTGCTAAATTTAGTGATCAGGGTCTGGTGCTCCGGATTCTGAGACTTCCTTTAGAATACAATGAGCCATCAAAGAGTTAACAGTTTGAGTTTTGCTTTCTGTTGATTTAATCTAGATCAGAAACATTCATTTTAAGGAACTTTTGTCTGGCTCCTTCTTTAAAAAATATATACAGCCACCACCAAGAGAATAGCCACACTGATTCCCTAAACATCTGATTAAAAACTATAACTATCCCAAATTTCTATTGTGGTTATTGAGAAACAAAGCTGTCTCAGCACTTTGATTTCTTTTAAGTACATTTCAGAGCACTTTGGTTTGTGATTCTGTAAATTAGAGCTCTCACACTTTTTTCCCTAGATAGACCTAAGCAATTACATTCCAAAGCAACATCTATTTCTGTCCCTTCCTTTAGTTTCCAACTGGCTGGCTAAAGCCAGAAGACCTGTTGATTTGTATCTCTTTTGTTGCCTTTTATCAGTTCCATTGCCTCTGGGCATCACAAACTGTTTGTTTTACTTTATTGTGTTTTAAGGATCTAGCACTGAGTTAAAATGCAAGTCACTTACCTACATCGCTTAACTGCTTGTTTGTCCATGTTCTCTAGTGAGGTTATTTGGGGTGTCGTTTCTTCATTTATTAAAAATAGAAATAATAGCTGTTCTTCCCATGGCTTGCAAGGTGAGCAGTGGTGAGGTATAGAGGAGAGACCATGGGACCAAGAACAGTGCGACAAGCTCTCTCAAGTCCTCTAAGAAAGTATGTTACAACAGGAGAAAAGCTTCTAAGAAATCATCTGCAGGCAGGAGTCTCACAACCTACCTTAGGCCTTATTATACTCCTTCTAAGAAGCTATCTTTAGTAAGGCCATCATGATGGGCTCACAGATTTTTACATATGAATGCAATTTGCTTCAATATTTACAAGGAGAAGTTGCAATCAATTTCAATATCAACAGCATAAGATTAGTTAAGTAAATTATGGTATATCTATGCAATTAAATATAAGGCAGCCATTAAAATAAGGTTTTCAAAAATTTTGTTATGCCATTGGAAAAGTTTCAAATGAGATTTCAAAAAAGATTAAAAATCATTCAAAAGTTTTTTTTCAAAAATTGTCATATCTTGATATATAGGTTCTTGGTTTGTATAACATGTAAATGTATGTAAAAAGAGGAAGGGAAAGCAATTAAGAGAAAGATGTAAACAAAAATATTAGTAATTGTTTTATCATTTGGTGGGCTCTGGTGTCACTTATATTCTTTCTTTATGTTTTGAATTTTCTAAAATTTCTTATATTTGTCACTTTTATCATCAAGAAAAATGAATATTATTTTAAACTAATTTGTGTGTGAAACTACTAAAATTATATTTTCAAATAGTTTTAAGATGTGGGAACATGCCTATACAAAAAAAAAATCAAGATAAATTCTTATTTCACTTAGAAATATGCATTTAAGTTTCCTCCATGTCTTCATGGAGGATAAATGATTAGGATTGCAACTCTGACCAAAGTTATAGGTGAAAAATAATGTAAGTACATTAAAATATTAATACTGTTTATTTCTAAATGACAGGATGGGGGGTGATCTTTTTTTCTTAAATTTTTCTGAATTAGAACACAGCAAACAACATAAATGTTTTTTGAGAGTTAAAAAATAGAAGTGCTGATATTGGTACTTAGACATTAATGGACATTAACTTTTCAATTTTAAAAAATTTAATAGTTAAAATAATAAAAATAGTTTCTAAAATCTTTTGTGTATCCAGTTATATGAATTCACTCTTCAAAGATATAATACATATATTCTAATACCTAAAGTGGGGAGGGACTTTCCTTATTCTGAACCTAGCACAATGTGGCCAAGCAACATATCTCTAGAGCTCCAGAAGATAACTGCACCAACCATTGCTCAACACCTATCCTGCCATCCAGCCTAGACTTGGAGACACCATTCCCATTGTGCCAGTGAAGCTGTAGACTGCTGTTCCTCTCAACGTCAAAACTGAGAGAGACAGGTTGACGATGACACGTAAGAAGTGGAGTGTTCAGAAGTTTCATATGGAGATCCAGCATCAGCTTTTCGAAAGCCTATTTCTAGTAGCCTCTTAATATTTCCTCATGCTAATGGTGTGGAAAATCAAGCTATGATTAATTAAACATATGATTCAGAATGAGACAAACATCACTTCCTGGCTTTGAGAAATGTTGCAGAATGAAACCATCATTTTAAAAAATACATTTAAAAAAATAATTGAGTCCTGAGGACATATGTTATTGCCCATACACTGTAAAACATACTAGTCCTTCAAGCTCATAATGTATGATATATATATACATACATTTGTACCTAAATTGCAAATTTAGACAAATGGGTACAACTAATTAATCTCTGTCAAATGTATTTTTTGAAAGGAGAAGGGAATAACAAATTCTACTAAAATTATTAAATTGAATTTTAACTTTAATAAGCATTTTTGTATCCAAAATGTGTTTATTTGCATGGTTCCTCAGTCATCTTGATTCAGGGTTCCACTAGTGCTGCTTCCTTCTGAAGGAACACAATTGTGCCAGCCTTGCTTTTCCTCCTGTAGGCTGACAGAGGGCAGTGGAGCAGCCAACATACAGAACTACCCTTAGTGCAAGGCTAAAGGCAGTGGTGATTTTATAGCATCCTAGAGCTCCAGAAGATAGCTGCAGCAACACATTTCACATCCACGAAGTAGAAGTTGGGGCTCTGCTCCAGGAGCTTCTTCCTGTGTTTCCTCTCCTTTTCTGGAGAGGGATGAAGGAGGTCCTTAGCGAGAGGCATGTTCCCTTGGAGAGATCATCACTGCCAGAAAGGTTAATAAGCTTTTTTGAGTCTCACCTCCACCCACCCACTGCCCTCTGTACAGAGATGTGAGGAATTGAAAAAAGAAAAAGTCTTTGGTTTTTGTCGCCGTTGTCCTGAGTGTAACAAAGGACTTGTACTCTCTCATTTCCTGTCTCCTAACCCCAGCTCAGCCTTTGCCTGGCTCATGTGGTCTTCAGTCTCCGTCTTCTGAGCACGAAGAGGACTGATCACTCCATATGTGACTGGAGATCCTGTCTACCCAAAGCATATGTATTTAATCAACTTTAATACCCCTGCAGTCCGGAAGAAGTGAAATGCTCAGGGCTGGGAATAATTATTATTTTCATGATATTAGCAAGGTTTTCTGCTGTGCTGGAGGGGCGGGGCTCACCCCATCACTCCACTAACGCTGGCTGGCCGCTTAGGGAAGAGCAGTCAGCGACTGTTCAGCCCGTAATGCACAGATAGCAGATCTCTTCCTTCTCATGCTCACAGTTGTCCTCCATCAATTTTCTCTGTCACCTTGGAGTCACAGAGTCTACTGTGATTATTGAGTAAAGTGGTTGATCTTTCTCATTTTCCACAATGTGTCCTTGATATTACTCTTCATTAAGAAGGGAAATCAAAATTTGTGGCATTTTCAAGCCAGTGAAGTATTAGTGGGCTCCTAGTCAATCCAAATAAGGAAGTTCCAGGGAGCGTCAGGAATCTCATCAGATGTGCCAGCCCCTGCAGAGCCATGCTGGAATCCCCAGCTCCACACCACCTCTCAGACCAGTTGTCCTGCGGATCCTGGCTCTCACACAGTTATCTCTAAGGAAAACATTTCGGGGTGTGGAGAGCACCAAAGGAGGCACAGAGGACCTGAGTTTTTTGCTGAGCTCTCTTGCTAACCATGCAAATGGTGTGAGCTAATTTACTTCTCTGAATTTTGATCTTCTCTTTTTTAAAGTGAGAAGGAAAATATTGTTTTTTCCTACCCTTGGCACTGTTATAAAGATCAAAGGAGGTAATATTTGCAAAGGCTTTTTGTACCTCATGAAGCACAAGGGTAATAACTAAGAAGTGGCTTAAAGGAATATTAAAGTTGCCCCTCAAAAAACAGATATAGATATAGATATAGATGTAGATATATATAGGCTATAGATCTAGATATAGGTGATATAGATATAAATGAAGATAGAGATAGATAAATATAGATATTACTAATCTTGGCAGGGTGGGGAGGGAGAAATGCACTCTTACACTGCAAGAATAAAGATGAGCAGGTAGAAATTTTACAATTTATCAATATACATCAAAAAGCATTCAAAATGTGCATACTCTTGGACCTAAAAATTCTACTGTATAGCTCTAAAATTTCAGTCTTAGCACGTCAGAGTAACATGTGGATTTGTAGCATATGCAGGAATTAATTTGGCTAAAGCCTTTCTCTGTTCTTCAAACTTAGAAATATTACCCAAAACAATACTTGTTAGAGTAATTCTAGTACTAGGAATGTTGTCAAAGACATTTGCATCCTAGTAACTTCACATAAAAATAAAATATATTACATAATTTTAAAAATTATTTATGACTTTTCATTTACTTGTGAGCAATAAAATGATCATGTAAATGTGTAAATATGTAAATGTGTGCACATATGTATAAAAAGAGTTCAGAAATATAATAGCAAGAGATTAGAGGTTAGATGTGGGAGTAGAATGATTTTTTTTATTTGAAAAGCTGTAGTTTTGAATTAGTTTTACAGTGAATACATTTGCTTTTGCATATTAAAAAGTCACTTTTAGTTTAGTACCAACATAAATCAATATGTGATTAATAATTCATATAACACTAATAATAACTGCCATAAGAATGCAGAAAAGGAAAATCAGCAAGAGTACCAGCTGGAAGAGTGGGTATGATTTAGTAGTGACAGAGAAAGGGGATTCTAGTCCAAAGGAACAGTAGGAGTTCAAACTCAGAGTTAAAAAAGAGAATAACATGTACATGATACAAAAGAAGAAAAATTCTGGTAAGAAAGTTATGAGTAAGAACATCTGATAGAAAGGATATAGGCTGAATAGAAAACATTCAATTTAATTCTATCAGCAGTGGGGGCCATTGGCTATTTTTGATCCTGAATGTTCAATTTTGAAATATATATTTGAAATATATATATATTTATATTTATGTATTTCTATTTATATATTTAAGATATAGGCACATCTATTTGGGTGTTAAAATAAGATTCTGAGCATCCAAACCTGGGAACTTCTACTGTAACTGATTCCTGCCCACTCACTTTGTCTCTATCATAAGAGCGCTCCTCTCTTCCTCAGCATCACCATCATGGCTGCAGTTTCCTCTCCTTTGGCTCTAAACTTCCACAGAGAGGCAACACCTCTGGAGAAAGCCGTATTACTTTAAGCATCAGTGAAACAAGGAAAAACGGTTACCACAAAATCTCAGTTTTTCAATAAAGAAAACAACTGCCATGATCATTGGCCCTTTGTGGGTGGAGAAGGAAAAGCAATACAAGGTTCCAGGAGGCTTTGAGGAAGTCACTAGCTTAAAATTTGAAAATGAGTGGCCCACCCCGAGACACTTCACAATTTCTGTTGGATCCCCCTCCAAAATTCCAGAGTTGCCCCACAAGTCTGCTTTCAAGTACACTAATCACACAGGTGAAAAGGTAAATAAAGGCTAACTATTTGTCCTAGACTGGTATTCATTACTGCCATGTTTTAAACAAATATTTTTACTCATCATCTTTTGAACAAATATATTTGAACAAATATACTTCCAAATGAAACAAGAAAACCTTTTCAGAATATGTACATTTCACATTTCTCTCATGCCATGAAGAAATGACAGTTTAAGGTAAAGATCACAAACTGACCTGCTGAAGGCTGGCTGTAGTCGTCGAACATGCTTTGTTTGATAATCATGGGCTTCTTAAAAATTGTGCTAACATCTTAAAATTCCACATAAAATCCAGACTTCTGAAAAGTCAGAAGACCTGGAACCCCTGAGCTCACTTTTGAAGGCCACTGTCATCTGAACTGAACAGACTTTTTCTCCATTAGATGTGTCATGTACTCTCCAATCTGCCACTTTCCTCGCCCCGTCACATGGCCTTGTTCTAGACCTGGTAACTTCTTGGTCCCTAAGGCATCTAATTATACCTCATGTGCTAAGCAATGGCATCTCTGTAGAAATGAATACACAAGAAGATTGAGAACATATTCTGAGAGAACAAAACAATATGAGTGTGTCAAGACTACAGGAAGTATTAGAGCAAAAAAGAAACTAAGGACTTTGAAAAGACAGCAGGGACTAACGATCATGAGACCAGTAGTTGAAAGATCTGGGTTCTTAGCTCAGCTCTACTGCTCAGCTGAGAGACGCCACCACATCACTGAATGTCTCTGTGCTACTGGGTCCTCATCTGTGAACCACAGGATGCAAATGGATGTCTTAGCATCTTGTAGATCTAAGGCTATGTTTGGCAAACTACAGGCCTCAGGTCAAATCCAGCCAGATGTCTATTTCTCAACAGCTCACTATATAACAAGGGTGCTTATGTTTTTCAATGGTTGGGAAAAAGTCAAATGAAAAATAGTATTTTGTAGTACAGAAAAAGAATATAAAATCTTTATATGAGCAGCCATAAATAAAGTCGCACTGGAACACTGCCATGCTGATTCATTAACATATGGTCTGTGACTGCTTTCAAGATACAACAGCAGAGCTGAGGAGTTGCAACAGAGACTGTGGCCCACAAAGCCTCAAATATTTACTACTTGGCTCTTACAGAAAAGTTTGCCGACCCTGATCTAACACATCATTCTAAGCTGCTCCATTAAAATATGAAACACTACCAGAGAATTCCTCATTTGTATTTATATAAAGTATTCTTTCTAAAAGAATTTGAAGGTTCCAAATGATTATGTCAGTAGCAGGTATTTTAAGTATAACCAAGGGCCTGTTTACATGGGCCTTTTTTTTCCATGGAAATAATAATAACAATGGCTATACTTTATTGAACCACACTTTGTTCCAGGCATTTCATAGGTGTTATTGCATTAATAGTCTCCGCCATCCCTTCAGGTAGGTTTCATCATCCTCCTTTTTAAGGTGTGCTAACCAAAGCTTAGGAAATAATATTCCAAACTCGACAGCTAATAAATGACCAAGTAAAAAATTCAAACCTCAGCCTGTCTACCAAACCCAGTTTATTATAAACATGTTCATTATAAATGCATTTATGGATTGAATACCCATCCCCAGGAAGGCGAAGCCTAGAGACAAACTGGTACTTAACACCATACTCTGCTGCACCCAAAATTTCTTTCTCATCAACCTTACCCCATTCCTAATTCTAAAACCCTACATATAATAGATTCCTCTAACTTGCTCTCCCCTTAAACCTCATCTTACTCCATCAGCAACATTGCTGTGGAAGCTGAGGATACCCAATGTTCCTCAACTTGACGATGGGACGCTGAGTCCTCATGAAAACAAAACCCCATCGATCACTGATGTGCTGGACCTGTGGAGGGCTCATCCATTTCAATATGACCTTTGAAACCAACCTTTTCACTGCATGCTTGCCATTCCTGATGGCTGTTCATTTCTCTTAATACTCCCACTTTTCTACTATAAGTTTTTTTTTTTTTTTCATTTTCAGTTAAAGCAAGTGCTCTAGAATAGAGAGAAACTCTTCGAGCAGTACATTTGCAGGCAATAGATTAGTCCTAAATGAAAGAAAGGGGGAAGCAGAAAAAAAAGAGTTGAGATAAAGGAGTGGTGAAGAGGAGGCTAACAAGAGTAAAAAAGAGATAAGAAATGGAATAGTGAGACAGAAAGATGGATAGAAGAAAAAAAGGGAAAAAAAAGATGGCTAGTGGAAGAGACATAAAGAAGAGAGCTCTGAGAGAACAAAGAGAAAATAAAAGATTCAGTTTTCCCCAGAAGAGAAGAAAAATATCCAACCACCCTACTTACCTCATCCTTTCCCCCTCCCCCCCCACCCCCTCCCCGCCAGGCCTCAGCCTTCACACCATCCATCTGCAATCATTTCAATTTGAAGCCAAATACTATCTGAGATTTGGGATTCACTAGTAAACTAGCTCTGATTCCCTAATCCCAGCACCGGATGTTTGGGGGTGTTGGGATTCGGAGTTAATTAATTCAGCCACCTGTAACATTCCTTCAGATGTTGCTACCTTTCATCTTAGTGCAAAGTTATTTGCAGATGCTGAGCAATTGCTTTCCCACACCCTTACTTCCACAGCTCTTCAGAGCTGTCTCAATCTTCCTAGGCAAGCTCGTTAGCCCCATGCTCCTTTATTTCCAAGCTCAGATTTTGAACTTGGGGTAAGGAACCCAGAAAGAATTTATAGTTTTTTATACTCTTTAAATTTGTTTCTTTGTGACCTCTTTATTGTGCTGGCTATATGCCCATCTTGCTATGGAAAACAGAAAGAAAAACCTATATTAGGTAGAGTCTGATTTTAGTTTCTCAGACAATAGTGCTCAATACTTTGTGGATTGAAAAAGATTCAAAATAACTTCACAAAGAGAATTTGAGGTCAGCCTAATGGCATTCCCTCAGCTTGCTATCACACAGACTTAGAAGCCTGCAGTTCAAGAAACTGACCTTGTTAGGTGTTTCCTCAGATTTTTGCTGTCATATTCAAGTAGAGTGTTTATAGGTACTCACCCTGCAAACAGTGATGATAGTCATTAGGGATTTTTAAAATACTAAACTCCTTATCTCCCAGTATTAACTGAAAGTTGTAATAGATGTAATATATAGAGAGGTTTGTTTGAATAACATCAGTTAAAATCATTCCTCAGAATATTTGCTTAGCAGTGCTAGCACCTGCTCTGCCCAGGCTAACACATGGGGTGTTTGTGAGCCAGGTAAGATATCCAAGTGCTCTACCATTTTAATCCCATTAGTAGTACCCTCCCAAATCTTTTATTTTTTTATGTTCCCTACTTATTTTATAATTAGGAGAATAGAGACTAAAGCGAACTGTAGAAGAATTGAAATTAAAACTCATGTTCCCTGACTTCAAGCCCTCTGTTCTTCCCACTATATCCTACTCCTCCTACCTTTAGAAGTAAAATAATTTTTTTCAAGAAAATAGATGCCTCTAATTTGTACTGTGTTTGTCTGACCAACAAACAGCTTAAGAATCTCAATAGATCTCCCAACTTTGAAAAACAAGGCTGTAGTGTAAACAATGTGATCAAACAGAATTTGTAAAATCCCGTTAGAAGTTGAAGGACATTAAAAATGGTGGCTGCTAATAAGCTTGCTGGGATTGTCATCTGCATTTCAAAGGATCACTTGTGAAAAGGAAAAAAGCTGGTCTAGCACAATTACCTTGTAGAGCAGTTAAAATTTTAACTACTC
The DNA here is from genome assembly GCA_004027375.1 of Macroglossus sobrinus. Classification (NCBI taxonomy): domain Eukaryota; kingdom Metazoa; phylum Chordata; class Mammalia; order Chiroptera; family Pteropodidae; genus Macroglossus; species Macroglossus sobrinus. The sequence continues at coordinate 32,020 of PVKZ01003729.1, read as the reverse complement.
CAGTATGTTGATGGTGAGATTTAATCTTAGTATAAGGATACCTTTATCACCACTGGGATTTATCATGCACACAAAGCAATTTAGACACACGTGTTTCCTGCCTTTAAGGATCTTTCTAAAATGGAATTCTTCTCCATGGATACTCATTTGTATTGGAGAAATTTCTTGCTAATAAAACAAAGTGTCTTTGAAAATCCCAAGTTGTTACCAACTTGTCACACTGGAAAGATAATACAATATCAGCTGAATATTCCCTCTCCAGTCAAAAGTTAATGAGATAATGAGTTCAGTTTAATTTCCTGGTAAAGACACCATTTTCAAATCCCAAGGCCCCCTGACAATTCTAGCATTTCTCACCATCTTCATTTCTGGTGCCTTCGTTTTAGGTGCCCTTCATTTTCAAAAAAAAAATTAAAAAGTGAAAGTTCTAGTTTTAGCACGACTTTTCCCTAATTTGAATTTTATCTTAGCTGACATTTTTTCATATCTGGTCATTGTACATATGTACGTGTGTGGACAAGACAATGGACAAGACATTTTACTAGGAACTGAGAATGTATAACTGAATAATATTCTTAGGGCAATCAGCCTAGTATAGAAAACTGACTGAACTATCCAAAGCATTCTGTGCTGGGAAAGGGGTGTAGTGATGCAGGAACGCCATGGAGGGGGCATTTAATCCTGATTGGAGGAATCAGAAAAGGCTTCTTAGCAGAGATATACTAGAGTTGAGCCTTCGAGAATTAATAAGAATACCCAAGGCAAAGGAAGGAAGGTACAAATGCTCCCTAAACCCTTTAAATGTATCAGGAACTTGGCGTGTATGGCAGGAAAGTGGAAGTGGATGAATATATTGCAACTTGATGAAAAGATTGAATCTTACATAAAGACTTTGTACTTTATCTATGGCCCAAAACGGTGACCATGGCATTTTTCAGCAAGGGAGTGACAGTTTCAAATTTGTATTTGAGGTGGGGGGAAGTGGCAATAGTGGTTAGAGTAAAAAAAATAAAATAAAATATAGACGTGAAATAAGAGAAACTTGGCAAAGGAAATTCAAAGACAGAATAAGAGATAGGGAGAACCTAAACCAGAATATTGGGGTTGGAAAGGAGAGAAAGGGTTATATTAGTCACTTTCCTTCCACCGAGTAGTGCAAGCTCAGCTCCTGTAAGCTCTTCTGTTCTCTAGTCCTCTGTCCTTTAAACTCTAAACAGTTTCCCAACTCTCGCACACACTTTGGCTGAGAGCTAAAAACAAGGTTTCCTACATTCATTTGAATTTCTTTTTATTTTTGAAAATGAAGACTGGCAGATAATAATATCTCATCAGCTGAATCCCCAAAACACCAGCTGGTGACCTCTTCAGGGTGACCTGGAACAAGCAACAGAGAGCGTGGATGACTGTGTTTGCTGCTGATTAAGTCTAACTCCAGGTTCTGTAGGCTGCAACAGCCAGCTGGAATGCTGTTACCTACCAGCAGATACCTCACGTCTATCTTCATTTGTACTGAAAGACAGAAGCTCTCACCTTTTTTCAGAATAATGAGCAAAGATGCCCACAATAATGAAATCTGCAAGTCCCTTTGTGGTAGCATCTCCTCCTAATCATTCCATCTGTATCCATTATTCATTCTGTCTCTCTGTCATGTCAGAAAGGGCTCAGTGGAATGAATACCCTTCTTCCTGTAGATTTCTCCCAAATCGGAGTTTGAATTAATTTTCTGTGTTTAGCTCAGCGAAGTCTTCAGGATATTTTAGGGAAGAGGTCTCTAAGCAATATAAGTGGTGTAGCTCAGTCTTGCTTAACCATCTTCCCTGGCTTCTGGGGAATTTCTCTGGAGAGGTGAGCACAGCCTGATTCAGGAACCACTCCTCTGCCTTCTTACACACTAAGCTCTTAACGTTTTTTTTTTTTTCACCACAGCTTTATTGAGATATAAATCACATACCATAAAATTGACCTTTAAACATGTACAATTCAGTTGTCTTTAGTATATTCACAGAATCATGCAACCATCATCACTATCTAATTTTAGAACATTTTTATCACCCACAAACAAGAAAGTCCATATTCATTAGCAATTACTTCTCATTCCCTACTCCTTTCAGCCCCTGGCAACCACTAATCTACTTTCTATCTCTTTGGTCTTACCCATTCCGAACATTTTCTATAAATGGAATCACACAATATGTAGCTTTTTGTGTTAGGCTTCTTTCACTTAACATAATGTTTCCACGGTTCACCCACGTTATAGCACATACCAGTATTTCATTCCTTTTTAATGTCGAATAATATTCCATTTTGTGGATATTTCGGATATTATTAATTCATTCATTTGATGGACATTTGGGTTGTTTCCACTTGGGGGCTATTATAAATAATAGTGCTACAAACAGTTGTGTAAAAGTTTTTGTATGGACATATGTTTTTATTTTGGGGGGTATGTGCCTAGGAGTAGAATTGCTGGGTCATATTGCAACTCTATATTTAACATCTTGAGGAACTGAAAACTGTTTTTCCAAAATGTGTGAAGACCCCAATTTCTGCACATCCTCACCAACACTTGTTATTATCTGTCATCTACATTATAGCAATTCTACTGGATGTGAAGTGGTATCTCATAAGTCTGATTTACATTTCCCTAGAGACTAATGATATTAAGCATCTTTTTAAGAGCTTATTGGACCTTTGTATATCTTTGGAGAAATCTCTATTCAAATGCTGTACTCATTTTTTAAAATTAGGTTATTTCTTTTTTATTGTTGAGTGTTAATAATTCTTCATATATTCTAGATACAAGTTCTCTATCAAATATATGCTTTGCAAATATTTTTCCCAATTCTGTGGGCTGATTGTTTGATTTCCTGATATCATTTGCAGCAAAAAGCTTTTAATTTTGATGAAGTTCTATCCACTTATTGTTTCTTTTGTTACTTGTGCTTTTGGTATCATGTCTAAGAAATCATTGCTGAATCCAAGGTCACAATAATTTATTCCTATATTTTCTTATGAGAGTTTTATAGCTTTAGATTCATTTGGAGCTACTTTTTGCATATGATTGTGAGGTAGAAGCCAGGACCTTAACCCTTAACTATTAATACACAAACTCTCTTCCTTTCTCCCACCCCTATGGCACCAATACACATACATAGACATTTATATTCTATCTATCATCTATCTATCTCTATCTCCATCTCTATCTCTAGCTTTATTCCTGCCCCCTCACCTCCCTTGAAGGTAGTAGCATTATTCAATTGAAATACAAGCTTCAATTCTTAAAATTGGAGCAAACTGCTAGAGCATTCTGGGCATCAGTTTCCTCATCTATAAAAAAAGAATAAACTTAAAATTCTATGTCTCATAGAATTGCCAGAAGATTAAATGCAAAGGCCCTTTCTATTTTCTATCAAAAATTTTATTGTACTTCTTCCTCACAGAAACTTTCAGGAACTATTATTCTAAACTAGCGATTATCAAACTTGACAATACATCACAATCAGTAGGCAAGCTTGTTACAATACAGATTGCAGATCTTAACCCACAGAGTGAGTGTGTGTGTGTGTGTGTGTGTGTGTGTGTGTGTGTGTGTTTCAGAAGATGTGGGGTGGGGCTTAATAATTTTCATTTGTAACAAGTTTCTTTGTGATACTGATGCTGCTGGTCCAGAGCCCATACTTTGGAAATCATTAGAAATATGAAATGGGTGTGTGTGGTAGAGAGAGTACCACCTGAGAGTAGGTAGGAGACTAGCAAAAACCCAAGACTATATGGAATTTTCTTTGATAAACCGTAAGGCTAATGAGAATATTAATAAAAATCACTTTGTAAATTTGAATTGTATGTTTTATGTCTTTACTGATGGAAAACACCAGGAACTGAACTAAGAAAATTATATTTCACAAATCCCTGGATAATATATACAACTTAATGAATCTTTATCTTGTTTTTGTAAGTAAAAGTATAGAATACTCATGATATTATTCTTTAAATACTGAAGGTAGATTTAGAATACTTGACCCAGACCAAGCCAATGTCATCCCTGCCTGAGCCAGGAAGGATATCCTGGCCAGGTAAGAGTCTGCCCAGCATTGGGCCTGGTACAGACTAACACATACCCTAAGGCAACTGTTCAACCCAGGGCCTCCCTCCTCCTTACCTGGTCTAGCCTGTACTTGCCAGAATCGCATCTTTGAAATCTTACCTCACCTCTAAAACCCTGTCATTGCTCCTACTTCTGACTCTCCAGAATTGAGATTTCTTCTTGACCTTCTTCATGTTTGCAACATTTTCATTTCCTGTGGACTTGGATTTGCCTCTTCCCTCTGGCACCAAGGATCCCACACCTTCTCAATTTGGAACCCTTTGGGTTGTCATTGTAAGATATTCATGTTATGTTTAAAAGCAGATTATGTAACACATGTGTAATATGATGCCGTATTATAAAATAAGTGTATATATACATAGAAATTGGTTTAAAAATTATACATCAAATTTAGGGTATTTTTACTTAGGGTGATCTTTCATTTGGGTTTTTTTTTTCATTTCTTTTCTCTCTCTTTTTTTTTGTATTGAACATATGCTAGTTGTGTAGTTAAGATACTTAAGATAATGAAATACCATAATAAGCACCTAAATATCAAGTTGACTTTGCCAGTTGAAAATGGCAAAGACTTTAATAATTCCCAGAAAAGAAAATATAAATGACCTTTAAACATTTGGAAATATTCTCACTTCATTCATCATAAGAAAAGTGAAAAAAATTACCAAAATCTTGATAATATACTCTATTAGCAAAAGTTCTGAGGAAATGTATACTTTGATACCATGTTAGAGGAATTACAAATTTGTTCAACCACTGTAGAAGGCAGTTGGTAAGGACTACCAAAATATATACAATATATGCATTTATCTTTTGACGCAGCAAGCTCATTTCTGGAAATTGATCCTGGATATATTTGCATGTACAATGAATGGTGCATGTTCAAGTTTTCTCCAGCATTGTCTTTAACTGCAACAAGTTAAAACAACCAGAGGTCCTTCACCTGGGGACTGTTTAAGTAATTCATGGTACATTTGTGTAGTAGATCTATGGAGCGTAATATGCAATGAAGAAGCTTTCTATACACTACTACCAAAGACTTTAAAAATACATTGTTGAGATTAAAAAAAAAAAAGAAAAAAAGCAAGGTCCAGATTCTGTATATAGTATGCTCTATTTTGTGTAAAATGTGGGGAGATAAAAACATACATTTCTATTTTCATAAGATGAAAACTAGGTAACAGAGGCATGGGTAGAATCAAGATTGTCCAATATGTACTTTTTATGTTGTTTTGATTTATTCTCCATCTACGTGTATTACTATTAAAATATGTTTATTTTAAAAAAATAAGTGTGAGGATCATAGACTTTCTATAGATAAGAAAGAACCTAAATCTCCCTTCCTTTTAACAGAACCCTCTCTCCAAAAGATTCTCTTTTTGTCTGTATAGTTTAATGTGTACATATAATTCCTCATATGTGAAGAAAAAGGCTTGAAGAGAAGCATAAGCTTTCTGTTAAATTTGCTGATGGAACAGAAAACCCCAACACTATCCAGAAGTTCTTAGGCATTTGAAAAAGCTGGAGACTGATTTTTTTATGCTATTGTTTCCCCCTGACTCTCTCAAGTTGATGTGGCCTAAGGAAATACTTGCTAATACCTACTAAATATAATAATAGGAGTCAAGAAGAGAGAGAATTGACTTCCTTCCTGAAGTACTATGGTGGTATAAAAAAAGTAATCTGATATCAGGAGGCCATGACTTACTAGCTGTGTAACCTGTTCAAATTTCTGCTTCTGCTTTTGTAAAACGGAGGAAAGGGTAATATCAGCACTATCTATCTCACAGGAACATTGTCAGGATCAAAGTATTAAGTATATGACAGTCTTTTGTAAACTGTACACTAATAATAAGCATAGTGGTTATTTTTTAAAACTACTTCTGATAACTAGACCCTATCAGGGTCATAATTTCACATAAAACTAAATATCATATCATTTTCTTTTCCCTTTTCCTCACCGTTATCAAGAAGGTGTAGATCTGGAGAAAGAAAAACATGGCACTAGCTGTGTGACACATGCTACTATTTTAAAAATCTTTACATCAAAAGCTATTATGAGATGAATTGTGTCCCACAAAAAGATATGTTGATGTTCTAACCCCCAGTATCTCAGAATGTGACTTTTTTGAAAATATGGTCATTGCAAATGAAATTAGTTATGATGACATTACTAATATAATGTGGGCCCTTATTTCTAGAAACCAGAGGCACCAATGGTATATGTCCTAATCAAAGAACAGAGGACTGAGGTCTCATGTCATGCAATTAGAAAGAAAGAGTGAAGTCTCCTCTCCTTTCTTTTTTTGTTCTATTCAGTCCCTCAATGGATTGGATGATGCCCATGTTAGGGAGGGCCATCTACTTTACTGATTCAAATGTTAGCCCCATCCAAAACACCCTCATAGACATACCCAGAAATAATGTTTAATATGGGCTCCCATATCCCAGTCAAGTTGACATATAAAATTAATCATCATAATCACCATCTCCATAGACGACATTATTTGTCTCAATTCTTGTGCTCCTCCCTAATTCTCATGCTTTTGAGTGTGTGTGTGTGTGTGTGTGTGTGTGTGTGTGTGTGTGTGTGTGTTTAATAAACTTAATAATATAGGCAAAGTCCTTGGACCTATCTAAAATGAAAGTATTGTATTACTTGATGGTAATGTTATTTCAGATCATTCTGATTCTGACATTTTTTAAATTTGTTTTAAAAGGCTATACTTATTCAAAACAACAAACATAAATCAATTAAAATATTTCCCAATAATGCTGAGTTTAAAAAATCAGGTTATAAACAATATTATAATATAATCATATCTCTATTTTTAAAGATAAATAGGTATTTTTCTGTGAATAGAGAGATTGTAAGAATACAGAATAACCTAATTACTAAGATTTTAACAATGCTTATCTCTGGGTGGTGGAATTATGAAAAGAGTTATTGTTTTCCTTTTGTTTGTCTTTATTTTCTAAATTATACAAAAAAGAACATGGTTTATTTTTTTAAGACTTTTTTAAATATAGAATGTCTCAACTCCTTAAATAATTGTTCTAGGGTTTTTAAAATCTGTACCTATATTTGTTCTCAACCTTCAGATTTTACCAAATGCAACAACTCACAAATACTTTTAAACAATCTATTCTCATAAAATAAGATAGTCTCAGGAAGTTAGTGAGGAAATATTTCCTCAAGTACATGGAATAAACCAAGAAAGAGGTATTTTGGTCCAGGCAACAGTAAACTCAACCCAGGAATGTAATGAAAGGAAACATGGAAACTGACAGGGGTTAGCTCCAGGAGAGCAAAATATGAAGGAATGTCAGTGAAAGATATGTTACAATCTTTAGTTTGAAAGTTTTAAAAAATAAGACTTAAACTAAAGGTACTATAAAAATTATGGTTACAGAATAGAATGTAAATGTTATAAATACTGACACAGTAAAAATAGTAGTTGGGAGGTTGAGAGGGGAGGCAAATGACACCTTGTCTAAAATGGAAGCATAGAATTATTAAAACACAAGGATTTCAATTTTCCTTAAGTTTTTCCTAGTCTTTTCTCATAACCTTAAAAAGACCTTTTAAAAACTTAAAACTCTTGAGGTGAGGAAACATTTACATAAGTTCAGCAATTACTATAAATTAACTAGTTTCTTTTATTTCTGTTGATTTCATATAAAACTAAAGTTAGTATGCTATAAAAAGCAACATATAAGTTTGATTCTATTTTATGAAATTATTCCTTTATCTCTATCTACATATACAGTGTATATGAATAGAATGATAAACACTTAATGTTACTGTTGAAAAGATCCAAGCGGTGAAATTGAGGTGCTAAACATTTTGTTCTTTTCTTTGCTTCTATAATTTTGCAAAAAAAAATAAATCTTCATCATAAACAAGAAGTACAGATATACTCAATCAATTTGATTCTTTCACTGATAAGGCTGAGGGTTGATTTAAGAGCATTTGCTATATAGTGTTCACTTAGGTAGAAAAGGAGTTTTGAGTAGTGTCATTCTCCTCATTAAAAAATTATTATTTATATGGCAACAAAGATGAGGTATTGGGAGCTTTTTCCTAGCATGTTGCATATTGGCGAATGGGTGTAGAGTAATCAGTCTCTCTAAAGATCTTGTAGAGAGTCCATTGTCCTACCAAGTTTAGAGTTTTAAAACAGCCTCTGTTATTCACAGCCTCATGGAATTTGATGGCTGATTAAATTATGATTAAAAGATGGACGATCAGGAATAAGAAAAATGAACAATCATAGAGAGGCAAGGAATAAAGCTTAGTAAAGAAATAAAGGATTTGAAACCAAATTAAATGTCAGTGTAAATGAGTCCATCACATCAATCAGTACCATGGAAAGAAAATGTATTGTTACTGGAAAGCAATATGACAATTATTGTTTTATCCTTTTACTTATAGGTAGTTCAGTTCTTAAGCTAAAAACAAAGATAGCTATCTTTTTTCTAAAATCTCCAGAAGAAAAAAATCTTTCCATAAGTCTCTCGACAAACTATGCCACCTTTCCAAATTCTGATGGTCAGAGATTTTGATTAAACAATTCCAGGAAAGCCATTTCTGTCTTCACATAGAACATTCTAAAGTGAGTTCTCAGAATTTTCTCCTCTACACCAGCAATCCCTTTTAATCATTTTTGCAGAAGTTTTATTTTTCATATATTCAAACACTCAACACAGTAAAGTAGCATCATCCAGTACATGAATATTCAACAAATTCACTTTCTAATTTGGCATTTGAATAAGAACTTATAGGTGGCTGCAAGAACTAATTTGGTATGTGACTGTTACTCCCAGTCTACTCCTAGGTGTATCGAATGTTGGAATTTTAAAATAGGGACCAACATAAGGGCATCTCCTCAAAGTCTTCGTTTGAGAACCACCCCTCCAAGTCATTGACTTAAGCAGTACTACTTACATTTGTTAAATGTTTAATATTCCCATGTGAAATCAAGAGTTTCTGTCCCTAGTCTCTTGAAATATGATAGGGAAGAATATTCAGTGAGTTTTAAAATGCTGTGAATGGTTTATAGGTGTCTGGGAAATAGGAGAGTCTGAACAATTAATCATTAAATACCACAGAATCACCAAGGGGAAACAGCCCTAGTTTTAAGAGTCAAATAGCCCTGAGTTCTTATTTCCCCTCTGCAAGTATCTGTGCTGTTAGCCAAATTGCCTCATTTTTCTGAGTCCGCACTTTCATATTTGTAAAAATAAGCCTTTAATGTGCCTTCCAACTCTAACTTATAAATTCTAACCCAACTAAATCAAGCCAGTAAAGCACATGAAGAGATTTCTAGTAGAAAGGCAGCCAGATATGAGGAGGGCACTGGGATGGTAGGTCCAGAGAGAGAACAAATCAGTGCCCATTGTTGCTGAGTCGGCTTATCTGAGAGGAACAGCAGGACACAGTGCATCCAACAGGCACAAAAGCCACAGAAGGAAACCACACAGAACATGAATCATTCCAGTAAAATGAGGATCCCTGATTAATCCTTCTGATTCACATTAGCACCTAAAACAAATATTTTCCTGTAGGCTTTATTAATAAAGCTGTCAGCTCAGGGGTGGAGGATGGCTCTTATTCATCTGAAAAAGATTCTGACTTCTTCAGAATAGGTAATAGAATTCATTTGCAGCTAGAGCTCTGCCCTCATAGTCTATCATATGTCCCAGGAAAATCCATTTGACTTTCAAACAAGCACTGCTCCCTTATCCGCTGTTGTCATCAAGTCAACGGGAAAAATAAACAGTGGACACGGAAATATTAGAATAAAATGATCCAGCCTAACCAGTTAACCATGATTACTCTGCTCACGAGAATCTCCAACAGGGAGACACACATAGGAATTTATTAGCCAATGACCAAGAGCATCCACATGTACCACTTGTAATATGATTAACAGAATGCCAGCAGTCAACTCCCAAATGTGTACCTGGATTAGGTAGCAAAAGAGATAACTAGCAGAAATTTTTCAGAAAGAAAACTAAAGCCCTATGCCTTTCTTAAAACATAATTTGTAGAGTTCAAAGAATTCATGGTTTATATTATTTCTGCTTTTGAGACTTCAAAGATAAAATAGCTCAGAGTCAAAATAGTAGGAATGATTATATTAAACTTCACTTTAGCCTGAAGCACTTTTTTTCCTTATTAATTATTTATTTGTATTTGGCTTTATTCCAAAAAAGAATATGCTACTAAATGAGAAAATTTACACAGACCCAGTCAATCTCATGTCACACAAGATTGATGCTTTAAGCTAACATTGAGTGCTGCAGACACCTGCAGCTGATATAAGCCACACAGACCTAGGAATCACCTCATTTTTTTCCTCTGCTCTCTTATTTAAACTCTTGGATATAAAAGATCCAATGTACTCCCTCCAGTCCTAAGATTTGATGTTTGTCCATAACATCCACAGAGTTCAGATTTCTCCCTCCAGTTCTCAGCATATCATAATTCTTCAGCTAGAACATTCTATCTAACTTTAACTCCACAGAATCCAACACCTAAAAGAGCCGCTTGGCTTCTGCCCCTTTTGAACCAACTCTACTCACTCAGAGAATAGAATATAAAGGCCAAACTGGGTTTGTTGGCATCAAAGAGAGCTACTTCTAGGCTCAATTGGACTCACCTCCAAAATTCATTCTCTCTCTCTCTCTCTCTCTCTCTCTCTCTCTCTCTCTCTCTCCCTCTCTTTCTCTGACTTTGGACCTAGCCCAGGCTCTTCAGTTTCTTTATCTGTAAAATGGAAATTATAGTATCTACTCTGCCTACACCCAAGTTTGTTATATTGATCATATCTGATGAAATGATAAATGTGAATATACTTTAAAAACTTAAAAGAGAAAACAAACATAAAAAATATGATAATCCCAAAACTTGGACGTTATTTTGGTTAATTTTAAATTTGTAATTCTGCATAACAAAAAAAAAATTTTCTTTTGGAAAAAAACTGCCTTTGAATCCTTGTTCTTTCTCTAATCCTTGATCTCTCATCTCAATTTGGACAAGTTCCTTGACTCCTCTGAACCTCAGTGTCATCATCGTGGTGCTAATGCTCTTTTCTTTGTAAGTAATAGAAGCTGTCTTTGATTTGAGAAAAAGAAGGTGTGAAATACAAGAAAACCACGCTATTTTACAGAACCCAAGCACAGAAAATGCAGTCAGGCATCATGAGCAAAGAGGACCAGAAAACACAAGTCCTCAGGAACTCAGGCAGTCTGTCACTTCCCTTTCTTTTGACCTCATGAGTTATGAGTTATCATGTCTGTGTTGCTATACAGACTGGTTTTTTATGTTTCTTTGTTTGTCTGTTTGTTTAAATGAGACTCTTAGATGTAAAACTTCTAACTTCAAATTTTGATATATGGTATAAAATTGCTCTCCAGAATTTTGTAATCATTTTATCTTCTAATTCGCTGTGTATTGTTCCTCAAGATCATTACCAATCCCAAATATTGTTATTCTGTTAAATAGCTGTCATTCTAACAAATGAAAAATGGTATTTTAATCTAATTTCCATTTCTTTTATTGCTGATAGGACAGAGGATCTTTATCTGTTTGTCTTGGTCTTTCTTTTCTTTATCTTATTTTTTATTGAGATATAACTGACATATAAAATTATATTAGTTTCAGCTGCACAACATAGTGATTTCATATTTGCAAATATTGCAATATTATCAGTGAGATAAATTTAGTTAATATCTGTACCACACATAATTACAAATATTTTTTTTCTTGTGAAGAGAACTTTGATAATCTACTCTCTTAGCAACTTTCAAATGTACAAACAATATTACTAGCTATAGTCACCATGCTGTACAGACTGTCTTTCTTAACATTTTCATGCAAATGGCATAAAATGACTACCAACATTCCAACCAACTGTACCCGGTGTGTCAGTCCCTGGAAAAGAACTGCTAACTGGCCCAACTTAGGGTCTACCCCTGGAACATCCGTCTAAGGTCAGAAAAACGATGTCATAATAAAATATGGACACTGGGGCCTGCAACTACGCATGAGAAGCGGTTTTCAGAGACAAAAGGCATGGACTCAATGGAGATCACAAATGTGTTATGGAAAACATGGTACTACACCACTCAAATCTCTCTTCAGCACTGAATGACTCAATTCTTCAGTGTCTGTGGATGCAGCCTGCAAAACACCCTCAGCTGGCACCCCTCTTTGGAAACTATCTTTGAAAAAGAGAGCCACCTCTCTTGGCCCAAGGACACCTCCCTTCCCAGAGGCAGCACGCAACCAGCCACAGCTCGATGAGATTGCAAAGGCCTAGGCACCTATCCCAACATGAGATTCCTCTGGAAGGCCATCCCAGCTCTAGAACACCCCATGGGATTGCTGGTGGCTACACTACAGCCCGGCTTCTCCATCTGCCCAATGTCTGTTTCCTTCCTTTGTCCCACAGGCGTTAAAGCCGGGAACTCTCCCTAGAAAGTTTCTCACATGCCAATCTTCATCTCAGAGCCTGCTGCCCAGAGAAGCCAACCTGCAACAACTGAGTATAAGGTGTGTCACACAGGAAAGCAATTTTTAGCATGGTAATGACTTTCACACAATGTGTGTAGAAGGCACTTATTGAATGTTAGTTTATTTTACTTCTCTCAGCTTTCCCAGAGGCAATTTCACAGCAAATCTACAACTAAACTCTCCAGGATCAGGGCCCTTTTCTGCATGACTCTGATTTGAGGCCAGAAACTGTGATCAAGCCCAAGATCAGCTTCTATCTATCAGAAGGCAAGGGTCAAGCAGAGCATCCGCAGCTAGGCCAAAAACAGAAGCCAGGAGATGTTGCCTGTCAGCAGCCTCGGGCCCTTCTCCTTCTCCAGTACCATCTACACTGTACCCCCAGGACTCTGGAGCATGGAAATCCTTACACACATTGTTTTTGGAAGGGTAATCAGCACCAGGGCATTGAGTGCCCACTATGTACCAGACTCACATCTTAGGTAGACAGATGAGGTTTGCATTTACAAAAACATAATCAGCAAAACAAGACACTGTAATGATGGATGGGTGGCCAAGATTGAAATAGATCATAAATAGAGGCATTTAGAAAAGGACAATATCATGTCTTGCTGAGAAGATAAGGAAAAGTTTTATGGGAAGATGCTATCTGGGACTTGACTTGACAAACAGAAGGGATTAGTGGATTTAGAGCTATTGATAGCCATAAAAGATAGTAAGGTCCCTGGAGCAGGCAGTTGTACCTCCAGAAAAGACAAGGTCCAGGCCACCTGGTTGTTTAACTCCATGTGTCCTGGAACTCCTGGAGCACAGTATAGAGTGAGGTCCCTGAAGTTGTTCAGGCTACAACCCAGAACAAAGCATGTTTGAGGAAAAGCGAATCATGGATGATGCTTATGATTTAAGTAATCAGACGGTCTCCAAACTTGGAGGGTAGGATGATGACAAGAAAAAAATGCTCTTGGCCCCTAGACTGCACTTGGTTCTTCTTCATAAAGAACTGTGTGGCTTGGCACCAGAATTTGGGTTCTGCATCTAGAGCTGTATCAGGCCACATTATTTTCCTCAAGCATCTTAAAAAGGAAAGAAATAGAGAAAGTATATTTGCCCCCTAGACCCTAGAGAACTCTTCTCAAAGATCAAAAACAGAGAAGACTAATTCAGAAGATGAAATAAATGATTTGGGCAACACACTGGGCTAGGCAATGAGCTAAGTGCTTCATAAACCAAGCAGAACTGGAAGAGCAGCAGGGAGGTAGGAGGAGGGGTATGTGAAAGCAGGCACATTAGCTCCATCAACTTTGTGAAGCTGGAATAAAGAAAAACATTCAAATGAGACAGAAATGAGTAATTGACGATCATAACTGTGATTATAAGGCATAATTACAATTAGCTGCACAAGAGTGTTAATCATGAAAATAATTACATGTCAGCTTTCCTCCTGAAGAAGAGAGAGAATATAATTAAGTGGCCCAAAGGGGGTGAGGAAAACATGTCTCTGGGTGATAGAGGTATGGGCTGAAGGGCTAATGTTTTAAGAGGTAAGGCTTATTCTTTGTATGAAATGTCTCAATCAATTTCTTCCACCAAAATATAGAGAAGTAGATAAGAACAAAGTGTGGCTTTAGGCTTTCCTTTTAGGCAAAGTGAACCCAAACTTCAGGTATGAAGCAGAACAATGTAGTGACTACAGCCAGACAGACTTGAATTCAACTTCTTTTTATTTTGATTACCAGCTTCGTGGCATTAGGCAAGTTATTTAACCTTTTTCCAAGCCTCAGCTTCCTCAATAATAAAATAATCATCATACATGCCTTCGAATTCTGAGTAAATAAAGCTTGCAAAACTTTTATGTCAGTGCCTTATACATAACAAGCTCTAATAAATGTCTGTTGTTGTTATATAACAAAGAAAGAAAAAAAAAAAGAAAGATAGATAGGAGTGAGAAAAGTCTAACCCTGTCTGGCTGTTTTTCAGCTTTGGTGCCTATCTGACTTCAAAGAGAACCTGGCTTCTAACACTTCTTGTCTTGTACTTCAGGGGTTTCTTGTACTTTCCTGAAGAAGTCTTACTTTTGATTTCCTTGAAGTCTTATGATTTTAAGGTGTGAGATCAAGTGTAGACTTATAACCTGTGTTTCTCGGAGATGTGTGTGATGAGTGGTTTAGAGAGGCCAGGTCAGGCTGGAGCCACTTACCTCCCGACCCAGTGGGCGTTTTACCTCCTGAGATGCTTGCTGTCAAACTGCCCCCTCCCATTCATCTACTCATCCACTGATTCATGGATTTACTTCATTTTTTACAATAAAGACAATGGCATGAGTTTCAGGACAACTGTGAATAACCATGTGTAAGATAAACATACATATATATGTTTATTGTATGTTAATATTAAATTCTTCCTGTTTATGTTTCAGCTGAGCCTTGAAGCTAAGAGATGCCACATTCTTAAGTGAAAATCTTGTAAAAATGTCAAAGAAAGTGAGACAAATGTCTTGCATAAATGGCCCCAATATTACACCTCCTCTTATTTCTAAAAACTATGCCATACAGTTCCCTCACATTCTGGCCTGGGACTTCTGGATATGGCTAAGTGACTTGTTTTGGTAACTGAGACATTAGAAAACATGACCCATGCATGACCCAAGCATGCCTCTGCTTCGAAAGCACCTGCATAATTGGACTTGCTCACACTCTTGCCCCTCTGTCATTGAGGGCACGCGGTGAGACTTCTGGAGGGTGAAAGACACATAGAGTAATTACCTGGCCAACATATAGCACAAAAGGAAAGGCCCATTGACCCCCAAACATGTGAGCAAGGTCAGACCAGTATAATCCAAGTTGACCACTCCAAATACACATGCAATACATATGCACACTATCATACACCCTGGAGGTTTTACAGTTGTTTGTTACACAGAATCATTGTGGCAATGATCAGCTGATAAGTTTTATAATATTCTGTTAGGTAACTCTGAAGCCCATCACCCACACCAAGGGAATAACAGTGAAGAAAGAGGGGAGAGACTTATGAGGAAGATGTCTCTGAAAAGAGTTGTACTATATACCCCATCCTCAAGCCAAGAAAAAAGGATTTCAGTGGGACCACTCAGAGAAGTGTAGTTTGGGGAATATGGGCAAGAGATGCACTGCTAGCTGTTGACAGGTAAGCTGAGAGCAACAGACTGCAATGATACCCACTTGCAAGCCCAGAACTTGTCAGAGCAAAAAAGGTGCAGAGGTTTTTTTGTACTACAGTTGGACTGCTCAACCTCCACACTATGGACATTTTAGGATAGATGATTCTTTGTTGTGTGGGACTGTTTTATGCATTGTAGGGTGTTTAATAGCATCCCTGGCTACTAGATGCCAATACAAACAAATGTCTCCATTGCTGTGACAAACAAATGTCTCCAGATATCGCCCAGTGTGTCCTGAAAGAAAAATCACCCCCATTGAGAACCACAGTAAAGAGATGCTAGCTGAAGGCATTGCCAAATTCCCAAGGGCTGTGGAAGGAGTAAGTGACCGGTCAGACTACAGACATCTCTGGCTATAACAAGAGAATGGCTGGTGAGAGACCCCTGGCAACTGGGAGGTAAGAAGTGTCCAAAGACCCAACCAACATAGCATAAAAGAGAAAGATGTTATTTTAGATATCTGCCGAGCTTAGAATGCTTGAAGCCACCTTCCAATATGCCCATTAAATAATATTCTGGTTGGGCCTTTTCATCTCTAACATGGAGGGGTCAGAAATAACAGGTCTTCAGATAGAAGTAGGGAATGGAGGCAAAGCTGCCCACACCTGCCTCTCTTTGCTGTAGGCTTCCCTCCTGCACCTGGCTGGAACTAGAGTTAGCTGGAGAAGTCTTAGCTGTAAGTTAGAACTGACTTACTGCTTACTACAAGGTGGTAGACATTCTAGTTTCTGAAACTAGATTGTCTGTTATTTAGAGTAATCATGGGGTTTTATACTACCTACGAGTGACCAGAAAAGCTGGGGGGAATGTCTGAGTTGTTATTTAATGGCAGGAAAACCAACTGCTGTGGATAGGTGTAAAGAAGCATTGAAAGGTAGGGGTGCTGCTTTATGGTTAATTCCCATTAATCTCCCTTATTCAAAGAACCAGTAACACATGCCACCTCACAGAATCCCTTGTCTCTGCAAGATCATACCCTAGTCTCCATTTCCAGCAAACCCCATTATTTCTAGCTTATACCCAGCATTCACTTCTCCCTTACAAAACAACCCCCTACAGCCTCAACACATACACAATAGCTCCAACCAACATGACCACCGACAATAAAAAGGCTAAACACAACAAAGCAAAATGTTGGCCATCTAGACAGTTGAGGTATTTGTTTGAGTTGGGCCAGTTCCCTCAGAATGCTGAATAGTGATATTGGGTTTAACCTGACAATGGTCATTAAGACTGCCCTTCTTCAGTGCCATGCTCTCAGCCGGTCCTATAGGCAATAGTTTTACTGAAACTCCTCCCTGGCCCGGCTCCTTGAGCAGCAGCCTTGTGGCAAGGTCAGCAGGCCACAAGTCATCATTCAGCAAGGCAGGCCCTTTCCCCACCTCAGGCTCCCATCAGGCAAGAGCCATGAATCACAGAAGTGTCCTCCTCTCAGAACCAGGGTGACAAGGTCCTGTAATTTATCTCACATGAAATGAGCTGGATTATTTGAATAGGCTGGAGGAAAGTAGTTCATTAATTTTCAGAGATAGCTCTTGGCTCTTGAGGGTTTTATTCTACACCCACATGACTGACACCCAGCCTCTGTCTCCTTTTCTGTACCCTACTGGCATGCTGAGGGCTCAACCTGCACTCCCCCTGTTGCTTAATACTAAAACAAGGCACAAGAGTTCCTTTAATTCAGGGAGAACAAAAGGGCCACTTGGCTTCTTAATGTCTGGTGGTTGACCCCTTGTTCTTTCCAAATCACTGCTCCCAGCCAACTCCCACTCTAAGGTAAAGAACATTTTATTTGACACCAAAATCGCAGTCCATAAAAGGAAGTTATGATCAATTGAACTTCATTAAAATAAAAATGTTTTACTCTAAAAAAAAAAAGCTGTGAAGAGGATAGAGGATGACAAGAGAAGCTACAGAATAGAGAAAATGTTTGCAAACTACATATTCAACAAAGGCCTCATATCTAAAATACATATAGAACTCTCAAAACTCAACAATAAAAAAAAAAACAATCAAAGTAGAAAATGAGCATAATATATGAATAGACATTTCACTGAAAAGGATATACAGATGGCAAATAAGCACATGAAAACATGTTTGACATCATTAGCTGTTAGGGAAATGCAAATTAAAACCACAATGACATATCATTATATATTTATCAGAATTAATAAAATGAAAAATAGTGATAATGCCAAATGATGGTAAAAATGCAGAAAAACTGGATCATTCATACATTGCTGGTTGGAATGTAAAAATGGTCCAGCCACTCTGAAAAGGTTTGGCAGTTTTTTACTCCACGGTATTTATCCAAGAGAGATAAAAACTTATGTACAAAAAGAAAAGAAGCTGTACATAAATGTTCATAGAAGATTTATTTACAAAAGCCAAAAACTGGAAACAACCAAATGTCCTTTAATACATGAATGGTTAAACAAACAGAGGTATATACATACCATGGAATACTACACGACAGTAAAAAGGAATGAATTATTGATACATGTAGCAATTTAAATGAGTCTCAAGGCTAAATATTGTATGATTATCTAAGTAGAATAAACCATACAGAAAAAGTTGAAAATCACATATATCACTTATATGTGGGATAAAAACCTAAAAGCAACAAATGAACAGGATAAACAAACAGAGACTAATAGACGTAAATAATGGACTAGTGGTTACCAGGTGGAGGAGGAAAGGGGAGGTAGATAGTGGGGGGGAGGGAAATTTTAATCATTTCTTCAATTCAATTAATTAATTAATTAATTTTAAAAATAAAAATAAAAAATAAATACTGTATGATTACATTGAATAACAGTCTTGAAATGACTATATATCGTAGAGACAGAGACAGAGGAGTGTTTGCCAGAGGTCAAGGATGAGGGCTGGGAAGGGACATGGGTGTGGCTACAAAGGAGCAACACAGGGAGCCTGGAAGTGAGGGAACTGTTTATCTTGATTGCAGTAGTGGTTATACAAATGTACACATGTGATAAAATTGCACAGAACTATGCAGACATAAATGGTCACAAATGAGTGTATGTAAAACTAGTGAAATTTGAACAGGCTTTGTGGATTTTACCAATGTCCATTTCCTGGTTTTCATATTATACTATAGCTATGCAAGGAGAAAATAGGTCTTCTCTGTACATTTCCTTTTTATTTTTTTCCAACTTCCTATGAATCAGTAATGACTTACAAAAAAAGTTTCTAAGAAAACATAAATTCTTATTTTTAAAAAGATACTTTCATTTCTAAACACATTAAAGACATTTTCAAAGATAATTCCATTTAGATATGTTTATTATTTTCAAGTTATAATTTGGATTTGGTTATATAACTTCCTTCCCTTGAAACGAATTTTCTTATTCTTCCTCTGTCTTTGAGCATCCTTGTCTCCTGGGGTAAATTATACGGAGATTGGCCTTGGAAACCAGGAGGTAAGCATTATTAATATTATTTGTTGCTTCTTCCTTGTGTGGTGTCTGAAGCATGAGCGGCCTCATCTGTAAGAAGACATAGAGTCTCTGTGCTGAGTCACAGAGAATGAAAAAATTGTTATTACATATGCAAATTCTGCTTTCTTTCCAAAAGAAGAAGAAAAAGTATTTCCTTCACCATGACAAGCTCCAGCATCAGAAAAGACTATTATAGAAAAAGGGCTACTGAGATGAAGCTAGCTCTAGAATTTATCTGCATGGGCTTAAACCCCAGTTCTGCCACATTCCAGCTTTGTGTCTGTGAGCATGGTAGTCAGTATCTCTGTGCTTCTGTCTCAACATCTTTAAAATAGAAATAACCCCCCCCCCCATTCCAAATGTTTGTCATAAAGATTGATGGCATATACTTGTAAAGACATACATGGAGGCAGGCACATAAGACATGTTCTGTAAATGCTGGTTCAACAATAGAGTTCTAAGCCTCCTACAGCAAAAAAATTAAAATCTCAAGTGAAAAATGTGGGCCACACCTAACTATGAATTTCCTCTTACTTTGGACCTTGCCCTAATTTCCCCACTGTGACCCCAAGAGTCACCCATGCTCCAGACCTTTCTTTCCCTTTTTCTTTTCAAACACTTACTCTTCATAGGACTCTATTTCTTAATATCACTGGATGGTAACTGGAGAAGCAAACCTCGAACAGGTGTGTGCACTGTGATGGGGCTCAGATCATCAGAGACGGTTTCAGTTCTGACTCTTCCAGGCATGTCCATGTGACCTGGGACAGGTCCCCCTACACACTAGGACAGTTTCCTCACAGGAAATGAGAAATGAGAGGATAGAGCAGATCAGAAATCTTCAAAGTTTTTCTGTAATGAGCCAGAAAGGAAACATTTTAGGCTTTGCGGGCTATGTGGTCTCTGTTGCAACTTCTCAACTCTGCCATCACAGCAGGAAAGCAGCCATAAACAATACAATGAGTGAGTATGAGATCTAAAATTTTTACTTACAAAAACAACTTTGACATGCCAGCTCTCATTTGTCGACCCCTGGTTGAGATCAATGGTTCCAAATTATTTTTCAACCAGGAATCTCTTTTATTAGTCATCCTCTTAAGGATGCTACAGTTAGAAAAATTTCATCTATCAAACCCACTGCATTAAGTATGAATAGAATTAGGTCTCCAGCTTAATTATAAATATATACTATATGAAATATATATTTTATATAAATATAGTATCTATTTATATAATAAGTTCTGATTTTATATGTAATACATATAATGCCAATCAGAGCTTTTTAGTTGCATTTAATAATCAGCGTTCAGACTAGGTTAATATATTTCTAACCAAAATAATAAAACCTGACTTTTCAATTAACTTATTTGACTGTAACATGGGTAAATATAAGTACATTAAACCACTCACAAATCCTCTATAAAACCTTTAAGGCACCCTAGAGATCTGGGGGTCCCATTGAAACAGACCTTTTATCTCACCTTCTTTATGTGAAAACATTGGTTTGTGACTGGTTGTATGGCTCTGGATAGGTCTCATATAATTTCTGAGTTCTTCTGTCTGCCTCATGAAGAGGAGGAGGTTGGATGATCTCCATGGCCTTTCTGGCCCTAACATTTTCTAATTCTAAGACTCTAATCCTTCTAATGTGTTTGCTTGTTTAGGAGACAGGTCCTCCCAGATAATGGTATTGTAAATACCAGCAAAGCTTAGGTTTCCTTCCTAAGGACTCTTCAGTATAACACCAGAAGCCCGTTAGGTATCAAGCATCCAGCTTCACATTAAACCAAAATGCAGTCCTATCCCACCTGCTCACATCTTCCCTTCTTCTACCATCCTGGTTGAGAAGATCTCAATATACAACTTTTTCTCATAATCAGGGAAGGACAAGTAGAGAGATAAAGAACAAAAGAAAGGCCTCGAGCAGTCAACAACTTGACTGGCAGACAAGAAGCATGCCACAGTGGAAAAAATACAACAGGGAAATTGGGGTTGCGAGTCAAACCCCACCACCCCATTTATATCCCCAGTCTTCTTATCTGCCAACTGTAAGACAGTTTGCAAATTCTTTTTCTCCTTTGTTTAGCTGCCTTGTTCTTCCTGATTTTTATGTCTGCCTCTAACAGAAGTCAGGGAACTTTTTCTGTAAAGAGCCAGAGAATGAATATTTTAAGTTTTGTGGGATATTTGGTATTTGTCACAATTACTCACCTCTGCTACTGTGGCATGCAGGCAGCCATAGAAAATACAAAATGAATTGGTGTGTCTGAGTTCCAATTAAAATTTATTTAGAAAAACAGGTGGCAGGCTGGATTTGGGTAATAGGCTACAGTTTGTGGACACCCGCTCCATAATAATATTTAATGTTATTCTTCCCCCAGAAGAAGCCTATGCAGGAAGTATCTTTATTATCCCCATTTGACAGTTAAGGAATCCAAGGACAAGTCACACAGGTGGTGAGAGCCAATGCTGAGCCAAAAACATGGTCCTGTGACCTTCTACCTAGGCAATGCCTCACAGCTGCAGGTTAGTCTGCCCTGTGAGGCTCTCCAACCTCTTCTGGGGAGCTGTGGCACAGGGCAGTCTGGCCATGCTGCTGCCTCTGTTCAGAACTGCCCCTAACCTATCCCAGCCGGATAAGGAAGAATTATGTATAATGAACTCTAGGTCATCTCGAGGGAAGGCCCCATTGTCAAAAAGAATAAATCAATAGTTTCACCTCTGCACTAGGAGCTTCATTGGCCAATGTCTTCCCCTTCAGCAACAGGTTACATATAACCCAGAAACAAGAAGTCATAACCCAGCATGCCTAGAGTTCATCTCAGACTGAAGTCATCTCTCTTTCACCTCCAGGATCAATTTAATTCATTTGACAGTAATGTTTTTCTCCATCATTAATATGACTACTTTTTTAAACATCTTTTACATTGGTTTAGCTTGAGAGAATCAGAACTTGTCCATTCTTAAAGGTATTTCATTCAGTATAGCACTGCACTCTGTGGCTAATTATATCTACTACCACAGCTTCCTCTAGTTATCAATAAAGTATCAGCTGCCCAATAGAATGTTGTTTGAAAATATCCCTCCTAAGCTATCATTTGAAGATCCCTGGCTTGGAGCTAGCTCACCAGGTTTTCTTTTAACTGCTGCAACCCCCTCTGTAAATCTTTTAACTGTACCGTCTGTCTTCTGGCATCACTCTGATGCATTGCCCTGAGGCTCTAGCTTTGTTGTCCCCTGGCTCCATCCATACATCAACACTATGATTTTTTTAATTAGCTCTGTGAAACATAAACTTAAAATCAAACCCCGCCCCCAAATTGGGATTCATGGTATAAGGTAACCCAGATGTCTGTCTGGAGGCATGGACTAAACTCTGATTTCTAATATAATCACAGTCAGACAACCAGGAACATCTGCCACCAGCATCTGCCTATGTTTCAACAGGCACTAGAAGCTGCTATTTGGAAGGTGGCCTTTACATTCCCAGCATGCTTCTTTCCTCTTGAGTTAAGAGGAACACAAAGTGGGCTGCCTGACCAAGCCCTGACTAAGTCTAGATAACCAGACTTTTTGGGATGAGTGTACCAGTGATGATAGCCCCAGCAATCCCATTCGGGATTTCCAAGGCCCTGTCAAGACTCATAGCCAACATCTCCTTGGAGGCCTGAGTGCCTGTGCCAGGGCTAAATATATCTGTACAACTCAAGTTCAGCCCAAGACCACAGATAACTTCTGCAGCAACCAACTCAAAAAAGAATCACTTTAAGCTGAATCTGCCTTCTACTCTATAGTCAGTCCCCTCCACAGAAGTCCTCACTAACAATGACTCAGGAAACACCTCCTGCCCCATATCCCTAAAGCTGCAAAATAATGCAAAAATCTCAGAAAGACACCAATGGGGTCTTTCAAGAGCAATCTTTATTCCAGAAATGCTGCCCAGTTTCTGAAGAGCCATCTTTTGATGGATAGATGGATGGATAGATAGATGATAGATAGATGATAGATGATAGATGATAGATAGATAGATAGATAGATAGATAGATAGATAGATAGACAGATAGACAGACGTTCAGACAGACAGACACAGAGATGGATATAATCTTTATGAATCACTTGAAGGCAATATACAAACATTTTTAGCTCAGACAGAAAGATGAAAAAACATGGTATTAACTCCTAGTTCCCATGGGGACCGAGAAAAAGCTAAACAGTCTCTTTCTGTATCTTAATGTGCAGTTACAACAAATTCAATACAACCTGCATCAATTAAGCTCCTTCCATGTACCTGGCACAATGTTAAGAGGTAAATGCACATATTGCCTGTCTTAAAGAGTTCCCAATTTAGCAGAGAAGAAAGACATACTAACAAATAACCATAATATATGGCAGACTATAATAAGTGCTGTAATAAAGATACAAAAGTGCAGAAAAATAATAGGGTTGTTTTCTTTGTGTTTTCAAGGACCACAAATTTTAAAAATTTACCAAGGCATCCAGTGAGGGCAAGGGCTAATTGGCAATCTTCAGAGCTTAGCAACAACAAATGAAATGAAAACAAGATTTCTCATTCCTCAAAATAAAACATACTGAATTATGGCCAAATACCTTCTCAATACTCCACGAAATGATCTAAACATCTCTTCTTCATCTATGACCTGAAAAATTGTAATAATAGGTCAAAGTCTGGAGAAGAGACCAAAATGAAATATCACCATCTTTTAACTCATCATTCTTTTCTCTCTGCATCAGCCTCCCAGGTTATTAAAAGCTGCATTTCTTGGTTTCTACAACGGAAACACTTTTGTCTATGAGCCAACCTGAAACAACCTGAAACTCAGGATAATAGCTTTCTGAAGATACTCAAAAGTGTTTACTTCTCACATCTATACACTCCACAAACATGTATTAAGTGTTGCCATGTGCCTTACACTGTGTCAGACTGAGATCAACAGAAAAATAAGACTTAGCCACTATCCTCAGTGAGCTCACAGTCTAGTACTGAAGGGAAGGGAAAAGGGAAAAATGAGTTAACAAATAAGAACATTTGAAAATGATAAATGTTCTAATAATTTTATGTCCAAGGTATTATATGAGCATCCAAATACTATTTTTTTTTTTTTTTTTTTTGCACAAGGCTAAAGAGAGAAGCCAGAAGGTGACCAAATATTTTGAAATGAATTGAGTATTCTAGCACTTAAGGTTTGGTTTCCTAGCTGGCCTCTTACCTCTAGTTTCCTTTCTAATTTACTTTCATCTTGCCACTAGTTAATACTCCCGAGGTTTAATTTTAATTGTGTTAATCCCCTGATCAAAGATCTGCAATGCCTCGCCCCTTGATTATCAAGTAAAGTCCAGACTCTTTAGCATGACATCCAAGCACTTCAAAATCTAGCCTCACCCTGCTGTTCCAGTCTTGCTTATTTATTCAATAAGTATCTATTGTCAGGCACTGTTCTGAGCATAGGTGGTACCAGGGAAAATAAGACAGCCAAGATTACCAATTTCATAATAGAATAGCAGAAGGGAGATAGCTTAAGCAAGCAAACAAAAATTTCAAATGGTGATAAGTACAATGAAGAAAAAGGAAATAGAGTGGTGGGGAGAAGTAAGGGAGCTCTTTCAGAATGGGTGCTTGAGAAAAGCATCTGAGCAAGTGACTTTTAGGCCAGGACCTGAAAAACAAGGTGCAAGCCACCCAATTATATAGAGGTGAATGTGTCAAACAAAGGAACTAGTCAAGACAAAGGGGTGGTAGAACCACAAAGAAGGCCAAGGAGGGGAGACCAGCAGGGTCATGGGGGAGAGGGTATAAGTTGGGGCGGGGTGGGGAGGCAGGGCCTGGACCACATAGGTCTTGTAGAAAAGGTGAGAAATTTGTTTTTTTACTCTATGTCTGATGTAGTAGATTTTAAGCAAAGAAGCGAACCAATGTGATCTTCAGCTTACGTGGGTGAGTTTGGCTACTCTGAGGACAATAGATTGAACCAGGGCAAGAGACAGTCCTGGGAGCCCAGCTAGAAGTGCTCACAGAGGTCAAGTGGGAAGTGATGGAGGGTAACTTGACCAGAGTGGGAACAAGAGAGATGGAGGGAGATGGACTGAATCATGAGATGTGAGATATAAACTGACAAAATGTACCCTTGTGCCACATGTGAGAGGCAAAGGAAAAAGAATGAAAGACATTAGAGATGGCTTCAAAGTCCTTGGCTTTAGCAAGCAGACAGACAGTGGCTCCATTTACTTAGTTCCCACTGTGTTCCCTTTTTCGCCCCTCAAGCCCCCACTCTAGAGTTAAACTAGATAATGTGCCACCTCTTGAGCACAACCTACTCTTTTCTAATGTGTTTCACTGTCTATTTCTTTGATTTCTGTATTTTTGGAACCCTAAACATAATTCAAGACTCAAAACAAATGTTGTATTTCCTGAACTTGTCTTCTGAAATACTTCAAGTCACAATGCTTTTTTATACCTTAATTGTCACATGTATCTCATTCCACCTTATACTAATAGTATTAATATTAACTTATTACATTAATAGTACATATTAATATTATTGTTTCCATGTATACTACCTCTACCTATAAACCAGAAACCCCACTTGTGACCAGATTTTTTGCATCTTTGCATCCTTTGTGAATCTCTACATCTACAAATATTTCTTAAAGAAGGTTATATTGTCATCCAACCCTTGTTTAGTTCCTCAGCCCTAGAGGAACTAAATTAAAAAGAATTCTTAAGGAGATTTTGGGTTTACAATAAATCTTAAGGAGGTTTGGGATTATCCCTTTCTCCAGATGAGTTGGTCCAGTTTGAATAACTCATCTAAGTGACACAAGGGTGACAGAATTAGAGTTCATACCTTCAGAGTCTAACAATATTATAGAGAGCCACATGGGTTACATACATTCCCTCTTGAGTTCCCTAAAGAGAGCCTGCACAGTACCTTATTTCATAAAGCCTAAAATGCCAATTTTAAGACCCAATATTTTATAGTGGAACACTAAAAAAACAAAAACAAAAACAAAAAGGAAAAAGGTGAAATCAATTAAACCTTGACACATGCTCAAATACCATCTATTATAAGGGCATCTTGATTTCAGAAATGTTAAAATATGAGGGGTGGGGAAAGTATGTCTTAAAGCTCTCCATTTTATAAGTGGGTAACAAAAGCTTAGCAGGTGGAAGCACTGGCCCAACATCAGACACCAGGTAGGTGACAGAGTTTGAAGGCAAACTCAGGTCTCTTGGTGCCAAGAACTGTCGTCTTTCCACGTGAGCAGTGTGTCTCTCAGACTTTCCAAAAGAGGCATAACCACAACAGGTGAACAGAAATAAATAAAGATCTTAAAGATCAAATGTGGAGTTCAGGCTGAATCTGTGTTCTACACTAATGCCCTCACCCAAGCCCACAATTTATTGGCCTTTATTGAAATCAGGGGGAAATGTCTGGCTGAGTGCATTCTCTGTGGGAGGCACTGTCCAGAATTGTCAGGGATAATGGTAATTTATGTTTTCTTCCACACCTGCTCTTTTCCCTGCTTTAGTCAACTGCTAACACACTTCTCCCCAAGGGAAGATGAGGGAGGGGCAGAAACGAGGGAAAGAAAACAGGTCTTGTTCATCTCAGCTCAGCTAAATTGCATTTGCCCTCTTTTGCATAGAGCAATAAAGTGTTAGAAAATGCAGCATGGATTTTTAATTTTCTCCTTGTCACTGGGTGCTGTAATCACATAATTAACCTAGTGGTAGAAATAGTCATTTATAGCAAATGGGCAAAACAATCACAGGGGTTAGCCACCCAGGGACCAAAAAGGTTGCATTTGCCTCTCAAAAAGGCATGTGTGGATAGACAGCTTCACCATCCTTGGCTATCTGGGACCTGACACCCAAAGAATGCAGCATTAGAGTAAAGGAAGGGCATTGAGTTTGTCCTTCACATGAATTGCTATTGGCTCAGTTGTTTGGAAGGCCCTGAAATGTATGGGGTGGGGACAGGAACCCAGGGTCAGAGGCCAGCAGTGCTATACCTGCTCCAGCACTACTCTCCATCATACAGGTCGCATGCTATCTTGCTAAGTGCCTTTGCACAGGCTCCTCCCTCTGCCCGGAATGCCCTTCCTGCTGGCTGGACTCCTGTTATCCATTCAAGTACAGCCAAGATGTTTACTCTGGGAAACCTTTTCTTTCTTCCACTGTCAACCGCCTCCTCTGTGGCCCTTTTCTACCATGAGTGTAGCATTTCTCACAGCCTATCTTGGAAACAAATAACACAACAACAAATTATATTATGTAATATATAAATACATGATATATAATCTATATGCAGCTATTATATATACATATGTAAATAATATATAATATATATAATTATACTCATATACTACAATCACAAGAAAGGGTCTTGCTTACCTGCCTTCTGTGACAGAGAAGCCCCTCCCCCAATAAGCATAGCAAATGCAAAGATGGTACAAATACCCACTTTCTAGGACCCAGGGATGAGAAACAAAGCAGTGATTTTGAGGAAGGTTCTGTCTATCACCAGAAAGCTCTCCTGCCCACTATTATCCCACGTTAATTTTGCCATGGAAGTCTGAAATTCCAGGTGTGGGTATTAAACCTTGTCTTCTCCACAGAATGCTGCCTTTTAAAATGCAACACTGTGGCAAACATAGCATTTGACTTATTGTGCCCCAAACCTTAATGTAAATTAGCAGGTCTTATGTCTTTCTTTCCTAAAATGTAGGGCTAGACAGCAGAAACCACTTCATACCTGAGCAGGAAGAGAAATGGTCAAGCAGTGGGAACTGGTGTGAAGGAAGTGGGAAGGAAGTGGGAAGAAGGTGGGAAGAAGGTGAGAAGGAGGTGGGAAGGAGGTGTGAAGGAGATACTAAACGATATCCTAAGTAATAAATACTGATGGAACAGATACTTCAGACGAGGAACTATTCATTCTTCTGCTCCAGCTTTGGAAAATAGAATTATTATTATTATTATTATTATTATTATTATTATTATTATTATTATTTTCATTTTCATTTTATACATGACAAAGAAAGGTTAAGTAATTTGTCCAAAGTTTAAGTGGAGTTGCTAGAATTCAACTTCGGGCCTGTATGAAGCAAAACCCATGCTTTTCCCTACACGAAGGATGTGAAGTACAGAACTGTTTTCTCTTTTCAGCCTCCTCGGTCCACCTCACTCCAGGTCCTTGACTGGCCTTTATACTTGTGCCTCTTAGAGATGAGATGAAATGCAGACAGCTCAGGGAGAAAAGACAAACCCACTAACTTAAAATCAACACATTATGGGAAAATATTCTTAAGTCTCTTTGAAAAGAGTGTCACACATTTGAAAGTGATAGGAAATTTAAGGTCCAACGTGTACTTTCAGCATGTTGGGGAAGGGGCGAGAAGTAGAGGGGGTAACAGGGACAGAGAAGCTGTCCAGGACACCAGAAATCACCCCTTTCTCAGTGGTCCATTTCAATGACAAAAAAGATTTGGATCCTCAGAACCAGTGATAAATAGTGTCTAAGAGGGACCCAATCATCTTTCTCAACTCTCTTAACCCCATGCAGGGAAGAAAAAATATTTGTTTCTTTTACCCTTCTAAATTCTCAACGGAGGCCCCTGGAACAAAAGTCAGATTAGCAAGAGAAAAGAACACAAATTTATTTCATGTAAGTTTTATGTGATACAGAAAACTTCATAAGGAAATGAAGACCCAAAAAAAATGTTTAAATTGAGCATTTTTATGCTAGGTTTGATGAAGAGTGAAACACCCTGGAAACGTGATAGGACTAAAAAGGGGGTGAGCTAAGAGTTGTAAACTGGGGGAAGCATAGCAAGACCTGTTCTTTCAGATTCTGTCAGTGCCCCTCCATCTTCAGAGATAAGGCTGCTCTTTTCTCTGGGTATGTATAGAGAGAGCATCTCTTACCTGAGGATCTTATGATTTGCTTCAGGGGAAGGTCAGAAAAACCCTTCCTGCATCTGCTGTTTCTCAAACCCCTGCAGGTTGAAACAGTTAATGTGCCAAGGGGCACATTGGGAGCTTGTCCTGAATCCATTACCTGCAGCCCCTTCTGATAAACATAGAATCTTATAGCCCCTAAGGAGAGGAAACCTAACGCCTCCCTGTGGAGTATTCTTACCAGCCAAAAACTATTAGTGGAGCCTGAACAATACGTATAGTTTTGTCTTCCAAATAAAAATTACAGTCAAATATTAAATATGCCTCTTCACCTCCTGCCAATTTTGATTACCCCTATCTGTTCTAAGACCCTATTTCCTCCTTCTGGAATCTTTTAACACATCTGCCCTCTCAGGAAATCAGGGTGAGCTCCATCTCAGTTCATGTTTGTGGTTGGAGAAGTTGCTTTGTAGAAGTTGGAGCAGAGTGGCAAGGACACAAAAGCATATGAACCTACTATAGGTGCCTGGAGCTTGCTTTCCCTGGGTAAGCATCAAGCAAAAAGCGCAGAACGTGGCGCTCTGCCCACTAACGTGGAAGCTCTTGCCACACAGAAGCAGCCACCTCAGGAGTGTGACAGTCACTGTGAAGTCCTGGCCTGAGAACTGGCCACTACCTGTTGCTCCTGTGCTTCAGAGCAAAGAAGTAAAGCCTTAATGCTGACTGCACTCCTATCTACCAGGCTGCTTATTTCAGCTATTTTATTTCACTCACAAAGCAATTTTATCAAAAATCTACACTTACCTGTTTCCTTTTATTTAGTGTTTGTATCATTAGCTTAAGTTGTAATGCCTATTTACTGGTTTACGTGTATATTGTCTGCCCCCACCCATGGAAATATAAATTCCATGAGACACAGACTGTATCCTCTTTCTTACTCTATAATCTTATGCTAGAGAGTTTGTGCTTAATGCACATATGTTGAATAAGTAAAGTTTACAGGTAGAAAATTAAAGCTCAGATAAGTTAAATAACACGTTCAAAGTCAAACAAATGCATGAGCTAAGAATTGAATGGACGCAGGCCTGATTAGCTCTAAAGACATGCATGATCTTTTTGTGATACCATGTGGCCTTCCTGAAAAGACAGGAAGTTCAACCCAAATCCCCTCCTTGCCCAGTACTGTGTAAAAGGAATTCAATTCCCCTTCCCCAGAGCCTTATGCATAGAAGTATCACTGCTGCTGATAGTAGGATCATGTTAGCTCAGATGCTCGAAGCAGAAAACATTACCTCTCCTGCTTGTACACTTAAGCTCCATGTAATGTGGGATAATGCAAATTAGGAAAATTCAAGAATGCATAACTTCGAAGGTTAATACATGAGAAAGTTTAGGAATAGCTGGTTGAGAGCAGTGGTTCTCAAAATATGGTCCCCAGACCAACAGCATCAGCATCATCTCGTAACTTGTCAGAAAAGCATATCCTTGGGCCCTACCCTGGTTCTAGTGAATCAGAAACCTTGGGGTGGGCTCTGGCCATCTGTGTTTTAATAAACCTTCCAGGTGATTCTGATACTCACCAAATTTGGAAACTATGCAGTAGACTGAGGGAAAAAAGGAACGGCAAATGCCATCATTTTTCAATAGCTATTTCCTTCAATTGAGACTCCAAATATAATTAAAGCAAGGAGAGAGTCATGCAGATATAGAACATCAGCCAGACAAAGGCTCCCTTTCTTCTGGCACCCTGAGCCACTGTTCAGAGGCCCTGGTGAAATG
This sequence comes from Macroglossus sobrinus, assembly GCA_004027375.1. NCBI lineage: Eukaryota > Metazoa > Chordata > Mammalia > Chiroptera > Pteropodidae > Macroglossus > Macroglossus sobrinus. The sequence continues at coordinate 1,048 of PVKZ01003729.1, read as the reverse complement.
AAATGCCGGCAATTCAAATGATGCCTTTGACTATCCTGCATTTTAATTTCCCAGGCATGTCTTTCATGCCAGCTTCTCCTAGACGAGTTCAGAGTCTCCCTAAAAAGAGAGAAAAGAAAGCTATTGCTTGCTTTCTACCCCACCCCCTTGCCTTGAAATTGTTTTCTTCCATTCTAGCCCGCTGGCTTTAATTAGGAGGAGTGAAGGCAGCATGCAAACTGGAGACAGCAGGTGGTCTTAGCACAAAAATGTGTTCAATAAACAACTTTGGATAATCAGAGGTCACCACATCTCTGTCTATGTGTTCTCTTCTTCCTGGCTTCTCCTTCCCCATCCTGTTTGTCTTATCATTTATACCTTGTTAGTTATAAGGAAGCCACCAACTCAGAGTCCTGTTGCTATGGGCTTAGGAGGCAGTCCATCTTCAGAAGAGGTTGAGGGCTGGGAGGAGGGAAGTCAGAATAAAGAAATCATATGTGCACAATTGGCTACCATTAGGCATCTTATAAATACCTATTATACAAATGCATTATAATGACAAAATCTGGCATTTTAAATGCATTTATATTCTGGGCAACAGAGGGTAATTTTTTAGACCTGAGAGAAATCCACTATATTAAAGAGCATTAATTATCACTAAATGAAAGACACCAATTTGAAAAGGCTACATAATGTATGTTTCCAACTCTACGACATTCTGGAAAAGGCAAAACAATGGAGACGGTAAAAAGATTAGTGTTTTTCAGGGGCTGGGGTAAGGGAGGGATGAATAGGTGAAACACAGGATTTTTAGGGCAGTGAAACTATTCTGTGTGTTATAATGATGGATACACATCACTAATTCACTTATCCAAACTCATGGAATGCACAACATCAAGAGTGAATCCTTATACAAACTGTGAACTTTGGAGAATTATGATGTGTCAGTGTAGGTTCATAGGCCAGTATGGTCAAGGGAATTTGTATGTGGTGTGGGACAAGGAATATACAAGAACTCTCTGAATTTTTTGCTCAAATTTGCTATGAATCTAAAACTGCTCTAAAAAAA